>JANKKB010030185.1:0-69972 GCA_026225775.1 Bursera palmeri
TATGATAATGAAAGTAGGTTTTGGAATTGCATATCATGTAAAATCCACCCAAAATACGATCCTTTAATATTTCTGGAAACAATAGAAAATCTCTCCGTTCCTCCGTAACTATGGCATATGCAGTTCCTAGAAATGAAGAGTACAATCCTTCAATATGAAGAGAAATGTGAAAAGACGTTCTCTTCGTAGCCATCAAATTAAAACCAATAACATAACTTGAAAACTCCTAAAAATATAAGAAGGTCAACAGATAAGTTCATTAAAAAGAGTTTTGTTTTGTTTTTTATTTTTTATTTTTTAAAAAAATTACAGGAATAATGGACAACTTGAAACATAAAGAATAAAGAAAAACAAGCCATTGTTAAATAGATAAGGTTGGACCATCAAGGACGTGAAGAGATATTACTCTTTGCTCAAAGCAATTGCCACAATTAATTGGATCAAAGGAACTTTTAGTCCTCATTTCTTTCCTATTACAAAATTTATAAGTAATATGACCCAATTCATATAATGGAGAAAAAAGGAGAGTTCGATATAATTGTTTGTTTTAAGCCTATTGGATTAATTAGATTATTTTGTTCATCGATTTGTCAAATATCTAGACACCATTATACAAATGATGGTTGTTTATGCGTAAACGTAAAAAAACTAATTGAATTTGATTCATTTCATACCTTCGCTCTGATGTATGATTAGGCCCAAAATATACACAAAAATTATGATGTAGATTCAGGTGTTGATTTCACATAGAGATAATTGAAACACAAACGAGTGGTAAAAATAATTAAATACTTAAGAAATAATGTAAAATAAATAATGAAGACTGAAAAGCATAAAAATTTTAGAAAATATCAACAAAGAAAAATGGCTAGGCATCAAGAATCCCTTCTATGTTTTGTTCTCCTATTTAGATTTTAATTCATGTTATGACATAGGGTTTTAATTCATGCCATTACTCAATTGAAAGTTTCATATCCCAAACAAAGCGATTGAAAAATATGGAAATCAAACTTATATAATTAACTAATGTGGTTGATATAATAAAGTTCTTAACGTTAAGTCATGCAAAACTTATTATTATGAGTTATTTAAGATTGATAATATGCCGTATGACAATACTATAATAAAATACCAACTCATAAAATTATACTTATCAGACACAATAATAAATTGCACTGACACATAGAAAAAACATGAATGAATCTATATAAAGAATGAACATAAAATTTATAGATTAAACGCACACAAATGATAGATGAATTTTTATCAAATCAAACATAAAAATATCACAACTCAAATGAATCTAAACCTAATCAGGATCACTACACATATAGGATCAACTCTAACCTTGCCTATGAACTTTAACACTTTATACAATCTCTCATTCTCAATACTTTCATGGAAGAAAACTAAGAATTAAGACTAAAAATCAGCTTTCCCCTTTACAATGGCGATCCATCCGTTTTTTATAGTCTTCCAAACACAATCAAATCCTATTAAATTCGTAAATCAAAATTTGAAACACAAACAATCTCTTAATATTCCCAAAAATCAAATTCATAATCAAATTTTAAAATATAAAATATTCCCTTAATCTTTTATTTGAAAATTAAATTCAAATCAACGTCAAGATGTGGCTAAGATAAACTCGACTTAGTTATTGGGTTTGGGCTCATAAATGAATTATTATTTGATTTGATAATGTAATGGATGATGTGATAATTTTAAATTTATATTATATTATTTATAATATATAGTTTTGGAATCAATTTTGAAAAGCGTATGATTACTCTCCTAGCATTAGGTTCATATTACTTGATAACTGAAGTAATAATATTATTGACTGTAAAATTTTATATAAAAATTATAAAAATTTATATATAAGTTATAAACAATTATAAAAAATTTGTAAACTTTATTTACAAATTCTTGATAGTTATGTATAATTTTTTATTAATTTTTATATGAATTTTTCGACAAATATATTGTTACGTATTACCAAATCCCTATTGTTGTAGCTCATATTGTTGCCCTGTAAGCACTACGTGTAACTCTTGTGCTATCAGTCTCTCAAAGCCCAATACAAAGTGTGACCCAAGTCCTTCGATTTAAGCCAGTTATCAGAGAGCATTTGTCAGAAAATACCGCCACGATTAACCTTCCCCTCAGATTCCGTCGGGAATATTCCATCACCATCGTATCGATGATCGCGTGTCGTGTCGGACCGCTGACCAGAACGAGAATCTCTTCCCGGTCGGCACTCTTCTCATCATCTTCTGCTACGCACCCGAAATTTTCCAACTTTTTCTCAGATGAGACGGAAGGTGGCAGCGCCGTTTATCGACACGCCCTCAAGTTTCAGCGTCCGACGACGATAAGGTGGCAACCTCAGTTAGAGAACTCCATTAGCTTTATTGGATCAGTGGTTAGCCCCCCTAAAACATTTAATACTGGAAGTACGATTTTTGGCGCTCGCACCATGCTTCGAGTAGAAAACCCTCCTCATACGAATCACAGGCTCTGGTCAGTTTGCCTAAAAAAATTGTTTTGATTTTTTCTTTTAAAGGAAAATAATTTAATTTCACAGCATTAGGAAGCCATGCCATTGTTTTATGTGTTGGGTAAACTGACTATTATTTATCGTTTGCAATGTGTGAGCAGGGTTCGACTGGAGATGCGGAATGACTTGGCAAAATTGTGTCAAAGATATCTGAAACCAAATGATTTTATCTATGTTTCAGGTCGTTTACAGTCTTATGAAGATATTGATGAGAAAGGAAACCCCGGAGTTTACTACAAGGTTCCCAGAGCTCGTACTTTTTTTTTTCTCTGTGCTTTCTCTGTGTTAGAAATTATTGGCAGAGTATTAAAGTTTTATCCTTTGAACATAATTTCTCATCATATATCTAGAGTTGTTTGGCAAAGTGGTAATTCCCAATGCACTCTGACTAAATAGTTCATGTTCTTCTAGTTTGCACAAATTTGTGACTTATTTTTTGTTTAAAATTTTTATTTTTATGTATCATTGATTATCATTTGAACCCAACTTTATGTTACCATAGTTTCAGGGTTTGATTTATTGTCATGCTTATTTAGTAGGATTTGTTCAGCAGTCCTTATGAAGACTGAGGCTTGGGTTGATGAATATATATATTTATCATTATAAAATTGCTGGAACTTTTTTACTAAACAGTTTCTTTGTTATAGTCTTTCTCTACGTCCACTTCCACTTTATTTAATTTGTCTCGATGCTTTCCATTTGAGATCCTGCATCACTTCACTAATCCATCAGTTGATCACTTAGGCAGTATTATATATAACAGGTGTGAGTTTCTGAGTTGCTGGATTCATAATAATTGGATGTAGTGAATCGTGTTTGTTAGTTATTAAGCATTAAGATGTCTCTTTGGTGTAATATTTGTAGTACGGAAACTTCTAAAATTGATTATATAGCATGCTATATGTTGTTTATGCATTCCATGTATACTAATGTGTGCATATTTGTATATAAATATTGTTTGTTTTCTTGTAGGTGGATGTGAAAGAATTAAATTATGTTGCCAGACATGATAAATCGCTTTCCTGTCAAAAAAATAAGGAATCAAAATCAGGAAAAGGTGCAACTATTTAAATCTTGCTAATTGTTTCTGAATTGAGTTAGAATTTATTTAAAGCTTTAAACAATATAAGAAAGGTTTTACGAAGTCGGCAGAGGGATTTGTGGCCAACGTAGACACAGATTGAACCAGGCTTGTTGGAAAGATGATGATGATAGACGCCATACAAATTCTCTGCTTATAGTCATTTGCTCATGTTTAACTCTTAGCTTAAATGGTGTGGACTGTGTTCGGCACTTTGCTGGAGTTTGTAGGAGAATTGAATTTGGAAACTGTTTCGTACATCAGAATTTGTCTTTGTTTGCTGATCTTATACACCAATAGATTGGGCCCAATCACTGAACCTTAAATAGGACTTCTTTGGGGGATCAGAAAAGAAATTTAATTAAGTTGAGATTTAGCTTGAAGTTTTGTCTCAACATGGGCTGTGTCATTAGAGTAAATACATGGTTTTATATTACTACTGAACTGTTAATTAATTTTAGGTTTTTGATTTTTTTCTTTTCTCTTGTAACTTATCTATGTTTTTATCGTTTCTCTTGTAACAAATCTAGGTGAATCTGGTATTGAAAAGAAGAGACACCAAGATTATTTGTGGCAATTGTACTTCTTCAATCCATATGAATGGTGGGATAACAGGAAGAAAAAGTTGCATCCAGGGTCACCAGATTTTAAGCACAAGGATACTGGTGAAGCTCTCTGGCTTACTAAAAATGATCCCCCATGGATTAGAAGACAACTTCAAATGCTTGATTCAAGGATGGCAGAACAAGGCCTAGGGAGTCACGTGGGTTCTCGTCCTCGTGTGTCCACTTGGGTTTATGATGACTAGGATCAAGTCTGTGGGACTTCAAGCCAGATGAAGGTAAAGGCGATGTTTGTTGCATTTTACAACCTTGGTTGCCACCTTCTTCGCCATCACCTACAAGTTTTCAGATCTTAACCGTAGCTGCTAACGACAAGGAAAATATGAAATGGAAAACTAGAGTAAGGTTGAAATATTTGGTTGTAAAAGATCAAGGCCAAACATCACAGCAATAGGTGTATATAAACGTAGCAGTTACTGTATTTAGATATCAGAGGCAGTTAATCTAACCATTTTTCCTGCAGGTATGTATCAAATACGTGATGAAATGTCAATACAAGGTTGCGTCATTATTAGTTTATGTTGGTTTTCTAATAAATTAAGAAAATAAAGCCAAATCACGCGGTTCTCTTTAGAAGCAATTTCTTTCTACTGTAATACATTCAAGATCCTAGTTCTTTAAAACGACTTGAGTTATGCTATACCACTAGAACATTAGTATTTCCAATTGGTGGAAAGGTTTGTACTGTTGTAAGGTTCATACGAATTCTTATATCGAAGCACGCAGTTTGGAAGTCAACGGAGAGTTGCCGGATATCAAGATATCCAAGATCTACGCAAGTAACAGGGTATTAATTGGAATTTAAGCGTTAGCGTAATCAGTTCGAATTTTGCGAAAGGAATCCACGCTTGTTAAAGATTTATATATTTATGCTACTGGAATGTGCAAATTATTTAAGTTTAGTTGACCATGAAGATGATGGACCCCAGATACTTGGTAGAGTAGAGCTTACAAGCGAGGAGCCATTCAAGGTTTTTATAGAGACGCATAACGTCCAGTCAGCCACTTATTGATGATGAGGGGAATGGCCACATCGACACATCTAAGTTTGTGGTTTGTAAACTGGATGAAAATAAAGAATTAATTAAGAGTTGCGATGAAAAGCTTGGCAATAAGGGTATGTATTTAGATATAAACGTGCAATTTTGTCTCCCAGAACTTGGTACAGACAGTTTAAGGCAAGTTACATTTACTGCACGGATAATTGCTCAGGAGGCAACTTTAAAATCCAGTAATGTTGACTTAAGACTTTATGGGAAGGGAGGATCAAAGAGCCCATCGAAGATCCTTCCTTTGGACAGTGTTTGTCATTTCAGGGCTGCGGGTTGCCTCATTGTCTGCCATTAACTTTAAAACTGCCCCACTTTCGAGCCTTAGCACACGAAGATGAAGAGGATAGACATTGACGTCCGAGGCGGCTTAGACGACAGATTAAATTTTACTGCTCCATTTTGTTCTAATCTGTCGCCTCCAATGTTTAACACTTGCTAATTGCTACATAATTCCCAATGCAGAATTTGATAGAGTAGACCAAGTATACATGCATTTATATTGGCATTCGAGCAAAAACTTAGTATGGTTGAATGATAGGAGCCAACAGAGGAACTGTTTGAGCTGAAATTTCAATTCTTTGATCTGCCTAGACGCTCTATTCCTGTCAATGATTAGATTGATTGTCAGTCTGGAATTGCATCACTGCTACCAGATGATGAAGAGTTTGCAACTTGACTTCTGAATTTTTCCGTAACAAGTACTGCTGCAGTGCACTGAGAAAAAGATTGAACCGTTCTTGGCTTTAATTCACCCCCAAGGTAGCATTGATCCACAAGAGATGATATCTAATTTATGCCACTGGTGAATCCTGTGGTGTCTGGCTGTCAGGCTTCAGCAATGGAAATCTCTTAGCAGGTACCTCAAAAGCAGGAATCTCTTTTAATTGCAGAACAATGTATCTGCATCAATAATTTCACCCCAGCTACAGAGATAAGTGTAATCCTTTTCACACATGACAAGAACATAAGAGGGTCAGGGCCCATGATAGCTTTGCTGGGTTTGGACTCACCCTACTTAGTACTTAGCTTAGTTCTGGAACGTACCACTGAAGTTTCCCAGGATTTGACTGGCACTAACAATGTTGACCCGGTCTTTGGCCTCCTACCTGTTTTCTAAAGCTCCCGAGGATAGAATGGTCATTTCTCTGGTCAACGACCCATATATATCTTCTAATAATAAATTATTTTGAGTGAAGCTTGACTTGGTGCATACTGCATCCAATGGCTGTCAAATGAGAAATGATATGATTGCTTGCGCTCATGGTTTCGTGGAGCTGTTTTAGATAACCTCGGGAAAAAGAGGAAAAAGTGGATTTTTTTATTTGTTTCCGTACAGTACGGAATTTTGCATTCAATCTCTCTCTCAAATAATCAATTGACCGGCCGACCTTGGATTGTTGTAATATTGAAATTGAATAGATTACAGCGCATCGAGCTCTCATGATTTCAAGATAATAATGTTATGCTCGGGCTTCTCCACTAACTAAATATGTAATTGTGATTAACATTAATTTTATATTTCTCTTTAGAGTGTTATAATGAATCGCATTAATGATTCACGTCGACGCTTACGTTTGGAAGATTAAGTAAGTTTATATGTTAATTGTTTATAACTCAGCATTCTCGCAGTCTTTTAATTTGTACACTAAATATGCTAATCAAGAGTTAATAATGCTGATTAACTCATCATAACTTCGCGAGAGCCATTTTGAAGAAGCTCAAAATAATTTATAAGCAGAGTTGAATAAATCAAATAAGATTTTTTAATAATTTGTGATTAAGGAAACAAGGCTATTTTATTGGTCTGCACTCGTGCGTTACAAAGCCATCTCATACATAGTTTTGTTCCATAATTAAGGGATTACTTTCATTTTTAATAAGTTTAAGGTTTTTTTTTTTAATTTTTTTAATTGTTTAATAAAATGAGTTAAAAATTATATATTTTTAAAATTTGTTTTTATGAAGTTGACTTTGCAAGAGAGCTGAGTTATATTTTTGGTTTCTTTATTGGTTTTAATAAAGAGATGGCGGATGCCAGAAACAAGAACCTTACAGAAAGCTGCCACCAAGCCACCAAGCCACCATAACCTAACTAAATCAACTTCCCTTCCAAGTTTCTTTTTTTTTTTTTTTTTTTTTTTTTTTTTTAAGACATGGANCAAATTTTTTTTTTTTTTTTTTTTTTTTTTTTTTTTTTTTAAGACATGGACTCTTAGCGACGCGTCTCGTTCAACATCTCATCCACAAGACAACCAACAGTTAATTCAATTCAATCAAAAACAGCCACCGCCACACTCACCACTCCACCACCACCATGGCAGTAACAGACTTTTTCGTGGGTGAGATCGTAACAGAGCTCTTAAAGCAGCTACTTTTGATTTCTCGAAAATCTCTTTGTAAAGCCAATGCTGACCAGCTCAGCAAGACCGTAAAAGAACTCTTCCCAATAATCCAGGAAATTAAATACACCGGCGTTGAACTTCCTGCTGTGCGCCAGTCGCAGCTAGACCGCCTCTCTGATGATCTCAAAGATGGCTTGGAGCTTTGTCAGAAGATTCTCGCCTCCGGACGCTGGAACGTGTACAGGAACTTGCAGTTGGCGCGGAAAATGGACAAGTTGGAGAAGAAAATTTCAAGATTTATAAATGGTCCCTTGCAAGCTCATGTTTTGGCTGACGTTCATCACATGAGGTTTGAGAACACCGAGAGGTTTGATCGGCTAGATGGCTTCGCGAGAAGGATAGAGCAGAGGCTTGAAGCGATGAGAATTGGGGTGGAAGGAGGAGGCTGGATGGAGGAAGCCATGAAGAGAGTGGAGATGGAAGAGGAGAGGCGAGTGGAGGGTGGTTTGGGGAATTTGATGGGGATAGGAATGGCGTTGGGGAAGAAGAAAGTGAAGGAAATGCTTATTGAGCGTGAGGATTTGAGTGTTGTTGGAATTCGTGGGATTGGTGGCTCTGGAAAAACCACTCTTGCTGATGAGGTTTGCAGAGATCCTCAAGTAACAAGTAAGTTCTGTTTTGTTCTTTTCAGTCAGATATTCAATATGGTTGCTTGTTCAGATTCTTTTCTTTCTTACGTTGTTAAGATCGTTTTGCCATTAGTTGTGCATCAATTTCTATAATGCAATTACTCTTGTTATCACCGCTTACAGGTCACTTCAATAACAGAATTTTGTTCCTCACTGTATCACAGTCTCCAAATGTGGAGCAGTTGAGGGCAAAGGTTTGGGGTTTCATATCCGGATGCGATGGCATGGGATCTTTTAATACAATCCCACAATGGAATCTGCAAATCCCAGGGCAAATGGGAGCTCGGCGTTTGGTGGTCTTAGATGATGTGTGGTCATTGGCAGTTCTTGAAAAGATTATATTTAGGGTCCCTGGATGCAAGATACTTGTGGTTTCACGGTTCAAGTTTTCAACCGTTTGCAATGTGAATGCCACCTATGAAGTAGAGTTGTTGAGAGAAGATGAATCGCTGTCCCTGTTCTGCCACTGGGCTTTCGGACAGAAGACCATTCCTCCTGCTGCAAATGCAAATTTGGTCAAACAGGTAATTCTAATTTAACAAGCTCTTTATCTGGGATTTTGATGATACAACCTTGGATTTGCATAATTTGATAGCTGATATCTTTTTGTTTCTTCATTCTTTTGGCTGATGGATATGTAAAATTTCGTGCAATAGATAGTAAACGAGTGCAAAGGCCTGCCGCTGGCTCTTAAAGTTATTGGAGCTTCGTTAAGAGACCAGCCTGAGATGTATTGGGCAAGTGCGAAGAAAAGATTATCCCGGGGGGAGCCTATATGCGAGTCCCATGAGAACAATTTGCTTGATCGAATGGCTATTAGTATCCAATACTTGCAAGACAAGGTTAGGGAATGTTTCCTTGATTTGGGATCGTTTCCTGAAGACAAGAAGATCTCACTAGAGGTGCTCATCAACATCTGGGTTGAGACCCGTGACCTTGATGAGGAGGAGGCTTTTGCTGTCCTTGTTGAGCTTTCAGACAGAAACCTTCTTACCCTAGTGAAAGATTCTAGGTATGTTAGTGAGGATTCTGTGTACTTCTTTTGAACTAACTTGGCTTGATTTCAGTTAGCAAGATTTGTTTTCTGAAGTTATGTATTTAATTTTACAGAGCTGGCGACATGTATAGTAGTTATTATGAAATATCTGTCACTCAACATGATGTTCTAAGAGCCCTTGCTCTCCACTTGAGCAATCGAGAGAGCATAAATAGCCGCAAGAGGTTACTTATGCCCAGAAGAGACATGGAGCTTCCCAAAGAATGGGAGCGAAATGTCGATCAGCCATTCAATGCTCAGATTGTTTCCATACATACAGGTATAGAATTCTATTCTTCTAGATTGCTTAGCATTCAGCAATAATGCCATTTATATGGTCATCCAATTAGAAAGAGAACGTGGCGGTAAAACAAATCTTTGTAATGTTGCCTTGAGTTTCTACTTTTTGTGCTGATTTGATGCAATTTTACTATGTAGGGGAAATGAGAGAAATGGATTGGTTCCGCATGGAATTTCCCAAGGCAGAAGGGCTAATCCTCAATTTCTCATCTCAAGAGTATTTCTTGCCTCCCTTCATTGAAAACATGGAAAAGCTTAGGGCACTCATTGTGATAAACTATAGTGCTTCTAGTGCAATCCTGCGCAACTTTTCCGTTTTATCAAATTTACTCTACTTGAGAAGCCTTTGGCTTGAAAAAGTTTCACTTGCTCGATTACCAGAAGCTACCACCATCTCTCTTATAAATGTAAGGAAAATAGCTTTGGTTCTGTGCAAAATTAATGGCTGTCTTGATCAGCCAGAGGCAGACCTCTATCAGATGTTCCCTCGCCTCTTGGAGCTCACAATTGATCATTGCAATGATCTAAAGAAGCTGCCCCCAAGCATTTGCAAGATGCAGTCACTTAAGAGTCTAAGCATCACCAACTGCCACAGTTTTGATCAACTGCCAGCTGACATTGGTAAGCTGAAATCTCTACAAATTTTGCGGCTATATGCAAGCCCTGCTCTTATGACCCTCCCACCAGGCATATCCGAGCTAGTTTCTTTGAAGTACCTAAACGTTTCTCAGTGTGTCAAATTGGCATGTCTTCCTCAAGGGATTGGTAATTTAGCTAGGCTGGAGAAAATTGACATGAGGGAGTGCTGTTCACGTATGTGGAATCTACCAAAGTCTGCTGCTTCATTGAAGGCTCTACGTCAGGTTATTTGCGACGAAGAGGTTTCATCGTTGTGGAAGGATGTAGAGAAAGCTATACCAGATCTTCATGTTCATGTTCCGGAGAAAACTTTTAGTCTGGACTGGCTTCATGAATGAACATGTTAATTTTGTAACTCTGTTAATACTGTAAATAATTTTCAGTAGAGAAATAACAAGGGAAATTTATCAAAATAACCCATTTGAAGGGGGTCTTTAAAAGATAACCATGGTCCTTGTTTTCTTCAATTTTTCTATACATTTTTAGTTTTATAACCATTATACCCTTCCATATATAATATATAAACACATCTTTCTCACTCTAACACTTTTCAATCGGACAATCATAAAAATTTATCGAACAATCATTTTGATTAGGCGGACAGTCATTTTAGTTTGTCGGACAATTATTTTGGCTCATTGGATAGTTATTTCAGCTTATCAGATTGTCATTTCGGTTCACCAAACAATCATTTGGGTTCATCAGACAATCAATTCGACTTATTGGATTGGTCATTTCGACTTGTTGGACAGTCATTTCGATTCATCGGATAATCATTTTGATTCGTCGGACAATCATTTCAGCTCATCAAACAGGCATTTCAATCGTCGGACAATCATTTGACTCATTGGACTGTTATTTTGACTCGTCAGATATTCATTTTAACTCATCATACGTTATTTTAACTCATCAGATCATCATTTAAATTCGTTAGACCGGTATTTAGCTTGTTAGACTTTTATTTTGACTTATTGGATAGTTATTTTGACTAGTTGGAGTATAATTATTATTTAATTGGATTTAATTAGATAAATAAAAAAAAATCAGGTGATTGATTATTTTTGGAAGGACCCCCTCAAATTTGGTTATTTTGGTGAATTCTCCAAATAAAATTAAGATAATCTTGGTTGATTCCGGGACAAATCGTGCACCAACACTCCTCCTATTGTCTGCCTACAGTTGAAAAGAAAATATCAGAGTGGGACAGTTCCGTGTTAATTTAATTCTCATGTCTTGTATGCAAAAGTTAGGACATATAATTTGGAACCTTGATTGCCTTTGTGCTATCATCAGAAATAACGTGTCCAAGTTGAAGTTTTTAAGTGTGTGCTGAGGGATGTGCTTTGATAATTTATATTCATGACTAAGACTTTTTATGAACGACAAAATTGGTTCTCTTCTCTCTTTTCTGTGGCTAATTGGGGACTGCCATAACGGGCGTGACCAGTAAGAGACGCCCAAAAAAGCGTGTGGACCCCAAGTGAATCCAAGACCAGCCTCTTTCTATTGTTGTTGTTGATACCTACGTGCTCCTGTACATAAACTAGGTTCCTGATGTCATAAATTTTAGAAAGATACGGATTCAGGGGTACCTCATCAGGATTTTGCCTAAATGTAACTGATGCAGCCTGAGCATAAAAAGGTTTTTATTCAGTTTCTTGCCGCGATAAAAGGTTATTCTATGGAGGGTTTCGGCTGATTGCCATTCTCGCTAAGCAAGATTTGAAATTCGGATTTGAGAGAGAGCTGATAGGGCTTACGTCCAATATGCATAAAAAGTTAGGCGAAATCATGGCACTTTTCACTTTTGAAGTGGCAAAAATAGTATGGTTTGCTGTCTAAACTGGCATGAGATGGTGCTCGAAGTCAGTCTTTGGTTGATTTCATTTCAACTTAATCTTTTTATTCCAAAAGCTCTTTTGGATGGTGGGCTAAGGTAAGCTATCGTTTTGGCGTAATAGAGCTGATAATGGGACGAACATCTTAGACCATAATTACTTTATAGAAGTCTTCTTTCCCCACTGAGCTGCCAATTGGAAGCCCTCGTCTCTGTTTACCCTTATTCCTTGCTAATTCTGTCAAAGATAAAATCATTGAATTGTATTCATGTGTGATGGTGGAAAACTTTAATTTTTCTTCCATAATTTCATAATTGAAATACCATAGAATTCATAACAAAAATCTTCATTATCTGCTTTTCTGACACAGAAAAAAGATAAATTTTCTATTATTTTTTCGTAAAGTACACGATCTTTAATTGGACATTTTCTTTAAGAAAAACTATATTTAATCAATCTAATCAACCGAAAAGAAAACTTATCAGATGAAAGGCCCCACGTTATCACCTTCAGCATCAACATGTTGCGGTAGGTCCTGGACAATGGCGAAGCAATTTCCATGTGAAACCAAAAGTTAGGACTGGAAATTTGATAAATTATAATTTCTAAAATGTCATGGAGACCAAAAAGAAAAGAAGGGCATGCTGGTGCCAATGTCCATCTTTCGGGAACTTTGGGAGCACGAAAGTCCATTATAAAATTATTTTCCAATCGAATATTCTGTACCAGACCACAAGAAAAATAGAAAATCTTTCGTCGGTTTCTCACCATCATTATTGTTAACGTCATCAAACATTAAAAGCTTTCACACCTCTGCTCATCCCTAAAGAAGACTTCTAGATATATATAATTGCTTCTTCTTTGGTTTTCAGTTAAATACCCAATTTGATATTGAGTTAAATGGAAGAAAAATATACACATATAAGCATCATATAAGCGTCTCAATTTCTAGCCAGGTACCAAAATGGCCAAAACAATCCCATTGTCCTCCGAACCTTCAGAAGGCTAACGGGAAAACCCTTCTTGTATGAGGACATATTGGAAGGTTAACATTTGATTTTTCCTGGTTTAAATCAGTCCATATCATGCATATACACATGAACATCAAAAGTTACTACTAGCATCGTAGCTGATGTACAAGCAGTTCAAGTATACTTAAAGAAATCTAGTGGGGATATACTCGCTTATCCTGAGAGGGAAACTGTAGAATTCCTCATTTCTACTATCTCCCTTCCTGTGTTGGAAGGGCTTCCACCATGGAACTCCTCTATCGACGACTGTTTCCCTTGCTTCAAGTGTGTTATCAAGCAGCGTTCCAACAATCATTGCTACAGTTGGAGGTGATGAGAATATTGTGTTTAATATGTCATTGAACTGCAAAAAGGCACACAATTACAAATGTCAGACATTTATAAGAACATATGAAAAAATTCTGAATAAGTAGATATATCAATGGCAGTACGCAATTGCTTGCTTTGTCTCACTACTTAACCCAAGTCAACACTTGAGTCAATCCAATCACATCCTCAGTCTATGCCTGGATACAAGAAGAAACTAATTTTATATTTTAGTCTTAGCCTGGGTTGGTTTTTTTCAATTGTTGTAAATGCGCGCATGGATGCAGGGTCAATACTGGGGCCAAATCCCTGATTTTTAATTATATATAAAAGATAAACATCATACTTTGGAAATTGGGGGCAAAAGTGATTTAGAGAAGTCGTAGGCTTTACCACTATGGGTTTCTTCAACTTTATAAGAAAAGTGGCATCAGTCAAAACTTAACCACACTAAAAATGATTTAATTTAAATAAGATATTAAATGTTGAATTGAAAGAAATATTAGATTGCACTAGAGAATGTTCATCATGCCTCAGAGAATCATTCACATGAAGCATGTGTCCATTTGTGCACCTTTTTCTTTCTTTATCTTATGTTCGGTGCAGTGCAGGTGTGGATTCCAAAGTCATTCTATACCTTCGAAAATTCTTTTGCAACTTACCTCGCACTCTAAACTTGTAATTGACCAAGGTCATGCAGACGATCAACGCGTACAGAGTAAATGATATCTAGAAATAAACATGAAAAATTGAAACGTATAGCATGTATCCATGTAACTTACCCATCCACCACCTGTTCTTACTGGTCCATGACCATCTGAAGTGGTGTTCAAGACAAAATATTGAGAGATTGATATTCCAAGGAAAAGAGAAACGCCCAAAACATAGATGTTTCTCATGGAATTACAATTTGCAAATTGTATGAAAGTAATCCCAACGGCAGCTGCAGAAAATGAGAAGAGCAACTTCCGTGTGAAGAATGGAGAGGGAAATGAGTAAAAAAACAAGAAACAAGACAGTGTGAAGACACTCACCAACAATCCCTAATAGAACACAGTATATGGCTGCAAATATTGGCAAAGGAATGGATGCAAAGAATGCTCCAAACTTCCCTGAAAGACAAAATACCGTAAATACAAAGTAATTAAAAAAAAAAAGAGCAAATATTGAGTGCAACTACTTATGAATGGGGTTAGAAAATCAGACCAAATATAGAGAAAAAGATCATGAAAGCAGTTGAAATCTGCACAACTCTTCTGCTGCCTATGTGTGTGAGTCCAAGAAGGCCAACATTTTCCCTGCAATATCATTCTGACATTGAGTCAAAAGAATTTTCTAATTGCTTTGACACAGTTTGTCAATGTCATTTTTGTTTAGTTTAAGTTAAGGAATTGTTGAATTGGGAATGAACTCAAAAAAGGCTGACAGTGCAGCCATAATAGACAGAAACACATAAATATAACTTCATGAAAGGCATTGCTCCCTTACACAGATGCAGTGGTACCAACAACAGAACCAAAAATCCCTTCAATCAGCATGCCAACACCCTGCACTTGAAAAAGACACATTTTTTTCTGTTTTCTAAATAGTAAAATAATAACAGGAATTCATTGCATATGAACTAAAGATATTAGAGAGCAACAAAAAAGAAAAAGAAGCAGCTATCTGCATCAAGACCTGCAGGCCAATACTTCGGCTGAGGACATGCGCTGGAGGGGCTGTCGCACCTGCAAGCCGTGATGCTGCGAAAAATGTTCCTGTTGACTGCATCCAAATTATAAGAAAGCAATTACTCAAATAGCAGATTTCTGATAAACTATCAAGGAAATAAGACCACCAGATTATATTTTAGACTCTGTAGTATTGAAAATATAAAATATATTTGAATTCTATCCAGAGCTTAAAGTGGGTTAAAATTTTAAAATAGATATAAAAAATAATAATTTAATGTTAACATTTTTCCTAAGAAGTAAAATTTTAAAATCCTCTGAAATAGAAATTGCACCTCTGCAGATGTAACAAGTGCTGCTCCTATCATTCCAAATACATGGCTTGCTCGGAATATGGGAGTACCCCACTGAAAAGGGTATGGAATCTTAATCCTAGATTAGAAACAATTTCAACTAATGTGTTACAACAAAAATGAAAAATTTTCAAGGAAATTCCAAGTCAAATAAAAAAGAGGAAACACAAAATCATCTGGACAATACCAAGGAGCAGATGACAGAAGGTGAGAACGATCTGTCCGACAGCTAAGTTTAGTCTGCTCTGGTACATTGTTGTAAGCACCAGCAACAGTAAGAATAGCAGCAAAAGCCCAAACAATTGCAATGCAGAAAAGCAAAGCAAACCTCTCAACTATGAAATGGGCCCTTGAATATTGCTTCAAATACTGCTTCAAATACTGCAGCAAGCATAAGGCTTTTTTACATTTATGAGGGACATTAGTATAATAGAAGTAATGATGAGAATTGGTGACCACAGTATCACCTGTTGGCAAACAACCAGTAGAATCAACATAGGCAGGCCAATTTCAACACAATTTCCTAGCTGTATAGAGCATGCAGGGTCAAATAATGATCTTTATTAGTACTAAATTTTTGGAGCCACCAGAAATAGGAGAGCCTCAGTGATAGAATTACCAGCGGGAAGCCTCTGATGAAGAGACCAAGACCAACCACAGAAACCACTGGTACAATGACAATAGGACTAAAGAATCTGGGGCGGCAAAAGTAAAGAGGTTCAAATAGAAAACCAGTTATAAAATCCAATTAACTTTTTCAAATAGGCATTAGACTGTAACCAAAAAGAAGCCAAAGGGATTTAAGCGTTAAATAAGATTAAATAAAAAATGATGTGAATTTCAAAACTTGCCAAAGTAGTTACCTTGTTAAATTACCCCATGCCATACTATACCCAAGCACGATGTTGACAAAAGATGAAACTATTAATGACCCTTGAATAGTTCTGATGGTGTGGGAAAACCTCTGCATGCAACAAGTTTTGGAAAAATAAATTACAAACATAGACGAAGATAAAGTTGCGGGTAAAAAAACAATCCATTTTACTACAAAGTGCATGCTTCCACTCAAGAACTGTCGGAACAACTCATCAACACTTAATCGCACCACAAATTCATGTTTTTAAATTCAATTTCAATACCTCGTGCTCAGAAGTGAAGCTGGCATCAGAGTAATCATGAATGATTGATAAAACAGGCAGGGTGAAAGCAACAGATGGACCCATCACTGTAGGAAGCCTTGTCCCAAAAAGTGTTTGGAGCAGCGTATTCACTCCTGACATAAACAGCAAGGATTGAATCACTCTGGCTTTGTCACCCTGTTCATATCAGCACCCAATTCGGATTAACATAAGCTGAGATTCATCAATCATTGTGTTACTAAGAAAATGAGATGGTGGATAAAACGTACATCGTCCCCACCCATCCGAGGCACAAGGGGACTGGCAATTAACACCGTAGTTCCAAGCACAACAATATAGTGTTGGAAAGCTAATAAGAGTGCTTGAGCTGTGAAATACAATTCAGTAATTCTGATTAGTGATGCAGGAGTTAATAGCATAGGCAAAAGAAAACCCAGATTAAGATTTCTTTATTTAAAAAATAAATAAATAAATAACTTCAATCTTAATAAAGGGAAATACGGAATCTAAAGGCAGATTAGTACTAAAATATAATTAGTTCTAATAGCCAAGGAATCTACACATATTGAACACAGAAAGTGATTGATTTTATATAAAGGAACAATTAGAAGAAACAAATACAAAAGAATCAAGGGCATAACCATTCAATCAGCAGAAATGAGAAGGAAAAAAACCAATAAAAAATAATAAACAAAAAGGAACTGATGATCATCTCTCTTGTCAAGCCCACCACATAGACGTGTTAACATGCAGCAAAGCTATAAAAGGATAAGCCTTCACTTTACTTTACCAAAGAATCTAATCTTTTATCCAGCTTTCCTTCTAGAATAAACAAAAGGAATCGCATTCAACATAAGAATTAGACTACAAAGTACAACATATATCCATCCAGACCAGAAGACCATCAAAAAGAATAAAGAGATAGAGAGAGAGAGATACTAACGCCAAGAAGGGTTGGAGTGGATGCAATACTGGAGTTGCTGGAGTTGCTCAGCAGGAGTCCAAGTGGGACCCCTCGACGTAGCAAGAGATGGAGGTGGTGGAGGAGGCGGCGCCAACTGCACTGCCGGTGTATGCTGGTGGTTTGCTGTCTCAACCATCGTTTCTTCTTCTTCCGGAGATTACAGAAAAAGCTTCAAGCTGCGAATCACCGACAAGAGAGATTAATAGAAAACAGAAACGTAGGACCAAAACTATATAAAAGAAAGAAAAAGCGCTTCTGTTTTGAGCTAAGAAAGGAAAAATAAACAATCACCAGAAATAGGAAAAGAAAACAATTAATTAAATTGCATAAGCAGACTTCAAGTCATTTATTAATGCGGTGAGAATCTTCTTCCGAAAAACTGAGAAACTTAACGAAAGATTAAAATAGCTTAGCGGAGTGAAGTGAGGGTTAAGGTTGTCTTGTCGTATATCGGAGCCTAATAGAAACTCAGTAACGTATGGGCACAACACAACGCGTGGGTGGATCTTTTAACTCTTCTTACAAGCTCGCACTTCTTTCAATTTAACATTCAACTTCAATCCATATTACCATTATGCCATCTTTGTATGCAACTGCCATGAATCATCCTAAGTTTATTTTTTATTTTATTCCCTTCATTCACTGATTATCAAAGCCTATCCGCGTCTTCTGTAACTTCAGACTCCATTCAAAGAAACTTCCCTCGTGTAAATAAAAGAAAATTCTACGTGAAAAAAATCCTGAGCTTAAAAGAATGGGACAAGTGTAAATACGTTAGGAATCCTAATAAGAAATGATGCAATCATAATGTCACCAGAGAATTCAATTTAACAATTATTGAATAAATTCAGAAGATGACAAGTTACTTGATTATGTAGAGGTCTAAAGTCTAATCCTATCCTAATCGATGGGGAATCTTAGTTAATTCACTAGTCAAATCAAGTTTACATTAATTCTTTAACTACATTAATGGGACAATTAAGTGATTAACCAAGCACCACCGACTAATGGATAAGGGCATTCAACTTTTTAACTTTTTTTCAACAGTATGTTATGCTTTTAAATATTATTAGCCCGACCTTGAAATGATAAGATATGATTGTGCGCAATGGGGTCGTACCAAAATCATAAACTAAAAGCGTTAGTGATATACATGAAATGATAGTAACCTTCCAACTTCCAGCGGAAGAGTTAGAAATAGTCTCAATGGGGAGTGGCGCTAATCGTAAATTTGGAAGGAAAACAGTGCTACATATGGCAATACAGTAGTTATTAGTTAACAAGAGGAGGAAAGAGCCATATCCTGAAACCAAGAGATTTAAAATTTCGCGCCAGCCACGTGAAGGCCATGCAATTTGTGGGGCATGGAGCGTTGTTATTCAATTTTTAAATAGTACTAGCCACTGCCACCAGAGTCCGAGAAGCTGCCTTAAGAGATAACAAAAGATTATATAAGTTTGAAGCACAAACGTGGGCACCGACTGCAACTGTTTGTGTTGTCCACCAAGGCAGGCTACATGTGGCTAAACAGTCGATCAGCGTCGGAACTCAAGATTTTGCCATATCATTAGATATCTAATTATGATTATCTATGGATTGGTTCCATTTCCAAAGTAGAGCACCAACAGTAAGGCAGGCCTTTTTTTAAGCGACATATTTACATCATATATCGCCCATCCCGTAACAAATGAAGATGGTTGGGCAGAACGCTTCAGCCCGATTTTCTTTGCTTAAATGTTCCTGAGAATTGTTAAATATGTGCATGAAACTTGGATCTAAACCATATGGACCCAAATTTTATATTTGTTAGTCAACTCAAAACATCTAGATTTAAAGAACAAGTTGATGAGCAGCTTCATACTGATGCACGCTCCTTTGAAACCAGCCGTGAACTAAATTCATCCCCTAGTACAAGAATTTTATCAGCTAAAAGAGGCTAAAACCTGCAATTCAGGATTAGACATTAAACTTATTTCCGCAGAAGGTAATTTTTAACTGAAGATACAAAGGCGAGAGTGCATGCACCGTAGATAAAACAACATATAATACTTCCATGTTATTCTAATGACAAACTACTCCGCACAACCCAGACTAACACAATATATATGAACCAAGTGTCAGAGACTCAATATTTAACTTATGGAACTGTTAAGTTCGACCTACTTAACACATATTATCCACTAGTAATCAGTTTGCAAGAGGATTAAGAACATGACCAGTGAACATCACCACTCCAGTCATGTCTTCTCTGATCAGGAACATGAATGGGTGGTCAGCCACAAAATCTATCTTATCATATAGACGAATGGACCTGAGTGCTATAACAGCAGCAGAAGCAGCTGCAGCTTCTGTCCCTTCTTCATTAACTTCTAGGAAGGATTTCTGGAATATACTTGAAACATATAAATTCTGACCCACAGGGGAGTCCACCATCTCTGTCAAACCTCCCTCACCAGAGAAAGGCAACACCATTCCTAATCCCTTAAGAAACTTGGAAGCTTCAAAACCAAAAGAGATCTTAAACCTTGGAATCCTGAAGTCACCAACTTCTATTTTTTGGGACGGGAGGTGGCGATCTAAGAACCCAGATTCAGAACTCAACTTCTCCACCAAAGCTGGCAGCCCATCTTTTGCATCAGGAAGAAAGAAGTACATGGAGAAACGGCGCCTGTCTTCACCTTGCTTATAAGGAAGCCCTAGAACTTTAAAACCATCAAAGGCACTCAGAAGATGCTTCTTCTTGCTCGTCATAAAGGGCACCTGAACTGAGCCTCCATTCAGTAGGTGAAATTCATAATCTTTTGTTTTCGATGGATCAAATTTTTCATCCCAAGCTCCTTTGAAGTAGAGTGCATTCGCAAAAATGAGTCTGCTTGTACCGTCGACAGACCCAGGAGGAAGAACTTCTTTAATAAGGCCATTGGACTCCTTTTCAGCCCACAAATTTACTTCTCCAATTACTTCAGCAGCCTTCAAAGATGGCATCAAAACGAGCAAAATCATTAGATGAGTACGCAGGAACCACCTAGCAACAGAACCGAACCACATGGTATTTTTACTAAATCATCACTGACATAATGGGCATTCAGGCTTCCATGGAACTTGAATGAGTCCATTTTATCTAGCATAAAATACACACAATAAAATTGTTTTCTTAAAACCAATGTGTCAAAACCAAATATGATTCCTGATGCTCCAAAGAGGAAGCAAAAGTATACTGAGGCATTATTAACCTACATTAGTCATAAGCAATTAATAACAGGGTATACGAGTTTAATTTTGTCAAATGTTCAAAGCCCCGAATAAATTCATCATAGAAACAAATCAGGAAGTGTAGTGTTCACGAGACCAAGCTAAATGGACAAACTAGATGCTAGGATAGATCAACAACCTATTAGAAGGGACAACAAAACCCAAGCCTTCGATGTGAAAGGTCATAGCCTTATATATAAATATATATTAATAGAATTTGTGACCCAATAACGCAAAATTCTAGTTATACACTCCATTCAATTCACACGAGAGTTTGAGCATTTTTCTTAATCAAACATCAGCAACAAATCAGATAATGCTGCATAAAAAATCAAGTAAAATTGTACAGTTTATTGCCTATTTTTCCATAATGTCTTCATTAGGTTCCACAAAAGGCCAAACTACAATTGTATTAACAAAATAAATTGAAAGAGAAATTTTACCTTGGTTTGGAAATCTACTTGGTTGGAGGCAGCCTTGTAAATAGTGTCCACAACCCGTTTGAAAGAATCCTTGAAAGAGAGGGACTTGTCGATCCAAACACCGTTGGCGAAAGCCAAGCTGGGCCCACCGCTAAGACTCCCGTCGGCAAAAACAAGGGCAACAAGTTCGGATGAGAAGGTGTTAAGCTGGTCATTGGATTTGGACTTGAGGAAGGAGAGGATCTGGTCGAGAGTGGGACCCTTGGACCCGGCCGCGATCAGGCTCAGAACCACGCTGATCGACAACGGTGAGAACACTAGGTTCGAGTCCTTGGCTTCGGTTAAGAGGACATGCTTTGTCAGGGACAAAGCGACGTCGGTTTGTTTGCTGATTGATTCCCGGATGTCCATGTTTTTGCAGTGTAATTGTAATGCTCGCTCGAAACGAAGAAGAAATGATACCTACAGGACGATGTGAGTTTATTCACTCGCAAGTCAATACTGGAAAGTCGATTTTTAAAACGACGTCATTGTTTAGATTTAGGGGTGTATCCAGTTAAGATTTAAAAAGAAGATTGATAAGTGAGTGATTTTTATACGTTCGTATATTTCTATAATTTAAATAGATTTTTTATAATTATAAAATATTTTTATTTTAATAATTTTTATAAATTTTTTTATATTTTTATTAAAAAATTAATAAATTTTTATAATAATTTATAAATTTTTTTAATAAGATTGATAAACTTTAAATAATACAATATATATTTTATAGATTTGAAATTTACAATATTGTGACGTCTATCACTCTAATCATTAGATACAAAATCCCTTTTATACCAATTTTAATAACCCATAACCTAAGTAGATGTTACAAAATATAATTAAATTCTATCACAAATACTCTCTCGATTAAAAAATATAATAAATAAAGCAGAAACCATTATTGAATGGGAAAGATAAGTATGCATAGAGCAAGCAAGTAAAGTTAAGGCTTATCTCCGATATGAACATGCCAAACTATTACCATGAAAATAATTAAAAAATATATATTTATCAACCTACCGACTTCAGATAAAATAAACAATAACCAGAACGCAAAAGTAATAGAAATCACAAAAACAAAAAAAAAAACTGCAGCAGAGAAGAAGGCGAAGGTTAATATGGTATAGTTGAGATGGAAAGAGTGTTGCCTGACTAGTGAAGCTTTGCAGACGTAGCAAATGTGAGGTAAAACATTTCCATATCGCCGAGCGTCCTAGTCCGAACGCTGTCATCGTCTCTCTCTGTTTGCTTCTCTACTTCACTTACAAATAATCGAATATTATATTTTTTGTATAAAATTTTTAAAAATCTATATTAAATATATAATTTTTATAAAATATTTTAAAAATGTATAAATATCTTAATTAAATAAACAAAAACTTTTAATTTTATAAAAATTATAATTAAATACGTCACCTCACTCATATTTCGAAAAGACTGTCGTCGCTACCAGTACGATGGTTCGATATCACCACCGCATTATTCTTTGCTTAGGAATTAAGCACAAGGTGGGCCTCGTTGGGTTTCTATTTTGATATCTTGGGCTCAGTGCTAAATGTGGGTTTCTATTGAGATATATTGGGCTTAAATACTGAGAATGTGGCCCAGAGGGGTGCTGTTAACTCCTTTTTTTTTTTTTGGAAGTTTTTTAGTTATAGGTTTTTAGTTACAAATCTATATTTACTATAATAAATGAGTTAAAAGTTAAATACAAACTAATATTATTTTGGATTGTATTTTGATTGGTTGGGTTTACTAGTTTCCGAAATGTTATCATTTTTGGCTGTATTTTTTACCCCAAATGTTCCAAGCTCATATCAAAGATTATTTTATCCTCATATAATTTTCCCAAAATATTGTAAAATAATATTATAATTTAAACCATAGAAGTTATTCCTAATTTGGTTAAGGGCCTTCTATATTTTGATTGATATGTGAATATATGAAAGCCAACTCCTTTAATTAGAGGCGATAATACATCATTAATGAATAATGCTACATAAGTTTATATGTAATAGTTTGTTTACGAAGTTCATAAGCATAATATTACTCATCATTTAATAGCTACGAATGATTTGATAACTTCAAATTTATAAGAAAATGAGTTGGATAATCAACTATTAAATGTATTCAGTAATGCTATAGGCACAAAGTTTGTACCATAATTTTGTTTCTCAACTGTGGTGTGGCATCATGTTAGTGATAAGATGGTAAAGTGAATTCATATGTATTTATTATTTTTACTTTCACATATTCACCTCACTACCAATATGATACAAGATCAGTTGGGATACAGACTTTGTATTTATAATATTACTTCAAAGGATTTCCATAAGTCATAGGTGTATTATCCGTTACACCTCTTGGATGGAGACGTGTATTACCACTTGCAATATAACAACTTCGAAGCATCACCTATTGGTGCAAAGATGTTTTAACATTTGCTGTTTTTTGAATTTCAAAACTTTATTCATAACTTATACGTATTCATAATTTTTCAAATTTACAAGAAATTTTAGCAGCAACCCTAAATACAGCCAAAATATTCAATAAAATGCCAGTTGCTGGATGAGGAAAGTTATATCCTTTAGTCCCTATCAGTAGTATAACAATTTGACATTTTTATCTGCTTTTATGTTTGGCTTCCTGATCGCAGACTTTTGCTACTTACCGGCTACCAACAACGGGGATATGATCCTGTTGACATTTCTTTAAAATTATAAATGATTTTGCTGTAACCAGAAAGCATCTTACCAACTTCTGAAATCAATGAACATACAGAAAACAGTTAATTACTCTTGATTTCAAATGCATGTACATGGAGTAGGTCTAGGTACATTTATTTATAGATGCATCAACGGTTACGGTTGTTTCATAATATAATTAATAAGTTCTCCGACTATTATTAGTTTGTTTTTTGTTTTAAAGAAATTGGTACTGAGTAGTTGTTTGCCGCTAGTTGCATTCTCATTTTCTGGAGAGAAACAGAGACATAAATGATCAATCTGATAATCAGTTTCACTTTTTTTTTTTTTTTTTTTTTGGAAATATAATAGGTTTGAGTCAAACCATAATCGAAATCAGGCGCTCTTGTATTTTATTTTATCTAGACAGTAGCCAGTAGGTGAGATTTACCCTTCATTGTCTGAGTTCTCCTTGATGCAATATGTGTCGTTGTACTGGCGTGCTAAAATGAAGGAAGTAGACATTTATCTATCAATTAAACTACATGTTGGTCATGGGTCAAGGGTTGGTTACGCCAATTACATATTTATTTAAGATATATACCAGATGGGTGCTAATCCAACTTCATGATGATAAAAGCGATGACAGTGCCACAGGGGGAAAGATACCCTTTTGTAAGAGAATGAACAGAAACTCTTAAGCTATTCCTAGATCACGTCTTCCTACCATTTTTCTATGTTTCAATTTGCTACAAAATCCAATCACAAGAAGCCAAAGCAACCATTTTCATAGTCCCTTTCTGTAGACCCACCTATTTTCGTAACCCACATATTAACATAGGATTTCAGTATGTACTGTTCAAAATTGATTATTCATGTCTTGCTGCTTTTCTTGGCGTTGCTTTCGTTGAGCTTGTCATCTTTCTTTAGTATTTAATTATCTATTTTTCTTTTATGAAGAAACTAAAAAGAGAATCTGATCCCTATACACCTACGATGAAAATATTTTATAAACTCCAATCTTAATTCTAGGATCCTAGCTTCCTTTGGCGTTGCTGACGGTGGATATTTTTATAAAGAAGTAAGGAATACATGCTTCTAAATATATAGCTAGGGCGTATATGAGCGTTTTGAACTGGGTTCATATCGGCAATTGAACTGAAATTCAATTACCAATTGTTTATAATCATGATCTTTTGCCATTGAGCTTTGAGGCCTATGCCATTGTCCAATGTAGGGTAGGCTTTGTTGTTCATTAGCATTGATATATTGATCAAATGTTGGTCCTGAGACCATCATCTAATGCTCATTATTTGACAACTTAGGAGCAATTAACGAGAGGCTTGACATTTTTGGCCATGTTGATGAATTTAGCGACTTAATAATAGTCATCATGAGTAACCTGCCCGACAAAATATAAATAAATAAAGAAGTAACAGAAATGGAGAATAGCAAGCTGACGAGAGTATGCTCCAGGCATTACCAGCCCCATAGAAAGACCACTACGTGA
Source organism: Bursera palmeri (assembly GCA_026225775.1). Taxonomy (NCBI): domain Eukaryota; kingdom Viridiplantae; phylum Streptophyta; class Magnoliopsida; order Sapindales; family Burseraceae; genus Bursera; species Bursera palmeri. Next base: position 25,537 of record JANKKB010030185.1, read on the forward strand.
CAAGAACGCCTGCACAACTTGACGCCATTTCGGCAAAATTTAAAGCAGCAAAAAATAATTTAAATACATGAAAAGAAGACTAAGCATTTTCTTATTAACGTAAAACAGGAGAGCCTAACATGTTTAAGAAACCGGAAAAAGGTGCATATTGTCCGTAATTAACGGGCTTAATAATTTCTTAATAAAATGTGCAGAGAATTGCAGGCCTTCAGAGCCTGTATGAATAAGCCCCTAACCTTTTTAATGTCTACCCTCATTTGGTCAGACCGTTTATAGCGAAAATGCTTATGGATTCCTATTATCTGGCAAAATATCTCCATCATGAAAGGAGTTGACATTAGCATCATAGAAAAAATATATCATTAAACGTGAATCTTTCTGGGTGATCTGAACTGTGACTAAACTAAATAAGTTTCCATCTGCATCAGAGCCGGCGCAGCCCTTGCAATTAATCTTGCAATTAATCGTTGTGATAGCCTTTCAGTTACCAATCCCAGAGTAGCTTGTGAGATTTCACAACAATGTAGCAAAGAAAATGTGGAGAATATATCAATTCCTGGCTGCAACCCCTAAGCCAATGATTAATAGCTAGCTGTAAGACACATCAATTCTCTACCGAACCAAACAAATATATTGGTTTAGGTTTATGCCGTTTTTCAGGTTTTTTATTTTTATGTTACTGTCGGCTTTTTCACAGAGATAGAAAGAAACAATTTAGTCAACTTAAAGATGTACTTTGGACAAAATAAAAAGAGTCAAAATAACACATCAGCAAAGCGTATTTTGTAGTTGTAGGGGGGAAGGGAGGGTTTTTATATTGCAAATGACCCCACCATGTTTTTCAAACGCCTAGATGCCATGTGATTCCTTTCGTGCTTAGCTTGTCGGTACATATGATATTGTAATTATTTGTCTCTATAAATACTGAAAGTCGTTCAACGTCGGAGCCTATCAGCTACCTGCAGAGTGAGAAGCAATTATTCCTTTACTCACAAAGCTCTCAACACAATGGTAAATCAATCTCTTTGCATAAGCATTCTATGGCCAAAGAATCAAATTGTTCTCTTAGTGACCATTCCTTATATTTGATCTTGTTCCATTTTCTTCTACTTATAAAAAATCAATCATATCTTGGCTAACTACTTTCTCTCGTGATCATGGCTCAACAGGGCAGCAGCAAAGATGATAAACCGCAGCCCAAACAACAAAAGAGGCTTGGAGGAAACAGGGCTACGTTTTTTGTTTACGGTAACCATGACACTATCCTAACCTACTCTGATCAAGTTTCTGGAAAACGATAACTTTAAAGTTCAGTTTATTTGAATTGTTCTTGCCGGTGTGAATTGTGTATATTCATGGTTAATGAAATGCCTTGGTGTTTGACTGTGAATTTGGTGGTGCAGCCACGGAGGGACTTGAAAATATGGCGTTCGTCTCCAATGCTGTGAGCTTGGTAACTTATTTCTATGGATTCATGAACTTCAGCTTAACAAAATCTGCCAACACGCTTACCAACTTCATGGGGACGTCATTTCTGCTAGCACTTTTCGGAGGATTTATCTCGGATACCTATTTGTCAAGATTCAAGACTTGTGTCCTTTTTGGATGCATAGAACTGGCGGTAATGTTTCTTTTCCATGCACCCTCAAAATTATCTGCATTATTGGGCCTCAAAGCTGTTATTTTCATTACAGAAGGTATAGGAAGATGATCATATTCATAACATATAATTTACAAACGATTTTTAAGGATGTTGGTGGTTGATTAATGATTACTATATACATATCGCCAGATGATAATAATTTTTTATCAACTTAATTATAACTCAATTATCTGTCCATAAATCAATTCAATCATATGGCAGGTGCACAGAATAAGAATTGCCAAGGGTACACATAGACCTGGCCTGATGAAAGTTTGATGAGAAAGTCCATGATGTGTCATTGACTCTAATTATCCAAAAAAACAAAAGTCAATATTAATAATACTAATACTTATCATTAGAAGATGAACATGCCTGAAGAACCATGAGTCCAGCCTGCACCCACCACGTAGGAAGTCTGTTAGATGTCTTTCTTGGTTTGTTGGTTCGTGAGAATAGTCTAATAAAATATTAATTTTTTAGAAATAAACAGTAGTCGTGCGAGGGTGGCTTAGTGGCTAGCAACAGAAAATGAAAATTAGATACCAACAGGGTACGTCTGAACCGATTCCATATAAAGACTAGCCAAAATCTGATGTAAAGTCACTTATGCAAACAATTCAATTCCATATCACAAGTTCCAACTTTTATCTTTTTATCTAATCGATTTTGGTTTCGGTATTAGATTTTTTTATATTATTCTATCTATTCAAAAATCTATTAGAAAATTCTTTTCTATTATCAAATTTATATAAATAAAATAGAATATATATATATATATATATTAATTCGAATTTCATTATTACTCTATAATTATTGTATAAAAAGAATGGATTAAATCAAAAGCATAAAAATACTTTTAATTTTTTTGAAAAAAAATATGAAAAGAAAAAACTAGAAAAACCATTAAATATCAATAAAGGTGTTGCTCCGTTATTTTAAAAAACTCGTATACACAAGGACCGAAATTTTATCCATTTATAAACGGAGCTTCACTGGCAGTTAGGTCCAGAGGAAAGTTATGAGCAATACGGTCATGCATAACTTCCATACCAAGGTTAGCAGGTTGAGTAAGTTCTGAAACTTTACACTTGGTCGATCTGTGACTTGCAGGGATATGCTCTCCTAGCGGTGCAAGCACACTTCCACCAATTACGACCAATTCCTTGTGCAGGTGTTGCTCCGAGCCAGATGGATCAATGCGAGGCTGCTGACGGCAGCCAAGCTGCAATTCTTTTTACTGGTCTTTATCTTATTGCATTTGGTACAAGTGGAGTTAAAGCAGGTTTGCCTGCATTGGGAGCTGACCAATTTGATGAAAAGGACCCTAAAGAGGCAGCACAATTGTCCAGCTTTTTCAACTGGTTTTTATTCAGCCTTACTGTTGGAGCTATAATCGGTGTCACGTTTCTTGTCTGGATAAGTACCAATCAAGGTTGGGAATGGAGTTTTGGTGTGTGCACTATAGCAGTCTTATTTTCTATTATTTTTGTAAGCATGGGCAAGTCGTTGTATCGGAATAATGTGCCCAAGGGAAGCCCCCTGGCTCGCATTCTACAGGTAGGAAGGATGTACTTGCATGTCCTCGGACTTTCAAAACTACAAAATGAACTTGAAAATGACCTGCCACAGTTATTTCATTGGGGCAGGAAAATGCAGCTTTAAGTTCTGCTTTTATCTTCGTGGGTCAAGCTAATCTCTTTAATTATTCTTGAATTTAGGTTTTTGTTGCTGCCATCCGGAATCGAAACCTTCCAAAACCAGAAATGGCCGATGAATTACATGAGATTCATGACAAAGAAGCAGGATTGCAAGATGAAATTCTTCAAAGGACCGATCAGTTCAGGTATTTTATCAGCTTAATTACTAAGTTTAGAAAACATAACTAAATTTTTTTATTGATAGTTGTAAGTTTAGATAATTAAATAAAATGCATCCGGTCCACTCAAAATTTTCAGGTTTTTGGACCGCGCTGCAATAGTTAGGACCAGTACTGTTGGTGGTGCATCGTCATCAATCAGCCCTGGACCCTGGCGGCTATGCACAGTGACACAAGTTGAAGAAACAAAGATTCTAATTCGCATGATGCCAATTATACTTAGTACTGTTTTCATGAACACATGTTTGGCTCAACTCCAAACTTTCTCTATCCAACAGAGCACAACAATGGACCCTCATTTACTAGGTTTCAAGGTTCCCGGTCCCTCCCTCCCCGTCATACCCCTAGTGTTCATGTTCATTCTTATCCCAATATATGATAGATTGTTTGTCCCAATTGCTAGAAAGTTGACAGAAATTCCAACAGGAATTCGACATCTTCAGCGAATTGGAATTGGATTGGTGCTCTCAGCCCTTTCCATGGCAATTGCTGGAATAATAGAAACCAAGCGGAAATCTGTGGCTGTTCAACACAACATGGTTGACTCCATTCAGTCTCTCCCAATGAGTGTGTTTTGGCTTGGGTTCCAATATGGTATATTTGGAGCTGCAGATATGTTCACTCTGGTTGGTCTGCTAGAGTTTTTCTATTCAGAGAGTTCAGCTGGTATGAAGTCATTGGGCACTGCCATCTCATGGTGCTCAGTGGCATTTGGATACTTCTTGAGCTCAGTCGTGGTGGATGTGGTGAACAAAGTTAGTGGTGGCTGGTTGGCAAGTAACAATTTGAACAGAGATAAGCTAAACTACTTTTATTGGTTGCTATCAGCTGTAAGTGTGGTGAATTTTGGTGCCTATTTGCTGTGTGCCTCCTGGTATAGATATAAGGAAGTGGAAGTAGAACAAGAGAAAGAAGTTAGTGATGTTGATATTAAGGGCATGCAAAAGGTTGAAATGGTGAGAGTTTAGAGATGATAGCTACTATTTTGATGTTTATTCCTGAAAGATTGTCAGTATATTGTTGTAACAGTGTACACTGCTTGCTTACATTATATATAGTAATATAGAATAATGTCATTCCGGAAAAGAAAAGAAATGGAGACCTAAACCACCAGAGATCTTCGCTTGTCCAATTAATAGTCATTTGAAATTAATTTGTGCTATTCACGAGTTGTGCTGCTGATGCATTTGATCAAGTGGGGAGAGGTGTGATTGGCTCTGATTGATCAATATTGGACGTGAAACCATCATTTGGATCTTTGTTTGATCTTTATAACTTAAGTAACATAAAAAAGATTAACGAGACTCTTGCGGTGTTGTAAGATGCTAGCTTTTGTATGTTGAATTTAGATTATAATTAAAACCATACGTAACTCGCCAAAAGGGAAATAAACAAAACAGAGTAGCCAACAATATAAGGTCCAGTATTGGAGAAGAACTCCTGCGCAACATATAAAATGAACAATATGATACATTAATACATAAAACCAAGGGCAAGGTCTATTACATTACAAGACAAGGGACACGGATTCGATGAAAGAATTTAATTTAGGTCAAAAGAGAAGAGGCCATCATATTAGTAAAAACTAAATATAAAAAATACATGTTGTGCATAATGAGTGTTATTTATTAGAAGAATTTGATTGTTGCAGACTTCTGATCAGAGAGACGCACCTTCATAACTATGAGAGAATACCCAGAGCCAGGTCTCTCTGATTGTTGATTACCCCGAACAAAATTTTAGCTGTTATTGTATCTGTCAATAATATTGAGCCATGATTCTTTGATACTCGAATTTGTTTTCTGCTTTTTATTTATCTAACGACAAATTTCAAGTTCAATAATCGCAATTCTTTAATCACATGAAACTAGTAAGGAGGGTTTTCTATAGCAAGTACATATTATGATCTACATAAATTTTAATAACATGTTAGTGATAAATATTGTCACTATATTGTACTAACTGATTCACTAATGCTACAAAATCAAGGCAATACTAATTTGTAATCCCCTCGTTCTGCACATCGCCATATAATTTAGTCCATTTAAAGAAGTTCTTGGTTTAAACTTTAGAAAATGAAAATAACAATTAACAAACAATAATTAATTTATCATTTTAAGTCAGATACCATGAACCCTAGTAATTATTTGTGTCTGTATATATAGACACGGACCAATTCTATATAGGTTTCTCAACGATCTTTAAACATTAACACATCTGAATAATCATGATTTCAGCTACTGTTAAGGCCTCACATCCGGACAGCATAGTTTATATCATAAAGTTTCTGTGCTTGCAGGGATATTCTGTACTAGCGATTCAGGCACATCTCCAGCAGTTAGGACCAATTCCCTACAACAATGTTGCACCAAGCGAGATTAATCAATGCGAAGTTGCTGACAGTGGCCAAGTTGCAATGCTTTCCACTGGTCTATACCTTGTTGCACTTGGCACTGCTGGAGTTAAAGCGGCTTCGCCTGCACTGGGAGCAGACCAATTCGATGAAAAGGACCTTAAAGAGGCAGCTCAATTGTCCAGCTTTCTCAACTGGTTTTTTTCCAGCCTTACTATTGGAGCCATAACCAATATTATATTTCTTGTGTGGATAAGTACCAATTAAGGTTGATATTGGAGTTTCAGCAGGTGCATTATTGCAGTCTTATTTACTATTGTTTTTGTAAGCATGGGAAAGCATTTTTATCGGCATAATGTACCCAAGGGAAGTGCCTGCTTCGAATTCTACAGGTAATTTAGGAAGAGTGTTCTTGCTCTGTAGTGATTAAAAAAAAAAAAACTAAAAATGACCTTCAAAGTGGCTTGCCACAATTGTTCTGTTGCAACTTTCTCTTTTAATTATATATTCTTTAAATTTAGGTGTTTGTGGCAGCCATTCCAAATCGAAAGCTTCCAAAACCAGAAATGGCAGATGAATTACATGAAATTCATGACAAAAAAGCGGGCTTGCAAATTGAATTTCTCCGAAGGACTGCTCAATTTAGGTGTTTATCACATCCGATCGATAAAACCAAGTCTTTCATAACTAGTTTTAAATTTTTTGCTCATTTAAAATTCATACATCTGTCAAATTTCGCAGGTTCTTGGACCGTGCTGCAATCATTCGGACCAATGACAGTGGGATACCGCTAACAAGCCCTGGACCCTAGAGGCTATGCACCGTGAAACAAGTTGAACAAACGAAGATTCTGCTTCGCATGCGTCCAATTGTACTTAGCGCCGTTTTCAAGTACACGTGTGGCTCAACTCCATACTTTCACCATCCGACAAAGCGAAATAATGGACAGACAGCTATTCGGTTTTAAGTTCACTGGTCCCTCCCTCCCAATCATCTCCCTAGTCCTCGCCTTCATTCTAATCCCAATTTATGACGGCGTTTTTGTGCCACTAGCTAGAAAGTTAATAGGGATTCCAACTGGGATTCGACATCTTCAGCGAATTGGAGTTGGATTGGTGCTTTGTGTCATTTCCATGGCAGTCGCTGGAGTCATAGAAACCTGGCGGAAATCTGTGGCTATTAAACACCACATGGTCGACTCCGAGGAGCCTCTGCCAACAAGTGTGTTTTGGCTTGGCTTCCAATATGCTATACTTGGAGCAGCTGACGTATTCACCCTGGTTGGGCTGCTAGAGTTTTTCTATGCAGAGAGTTCAGCTGGTATGAAGTCATTAAGCACTGCCAACTCATGGTGTTCTGTGGCATTGGGGAACTTCTTGAGCTCAGTGGTGGTGTATGTCGTGAACTTGGTCAGTGTGGGTGGCTGGCTAGTAACAACTTGAATAGAGACAAGCTTAACTACTTCTATTGGCTGCTGTCAGTTATGAGCACGGTGAATTTTGTTGTTTATTTGGCGTGTGCGTCTTGGTACAGATACAAGAAAAAAGGTTTAAGATTTGCACTAAGGCGTGTTGGTCCAATCTCAAATTAATAATCAAATATACTCGTAAGCGAGGAAAACTAAATTTTTGAAACCGTATGTAAAAATAAGGGTATCCAAATATTAAATAAAAGAAAATAATTTTAGCATTTAACGAAGTATTTTATTAGTAGTAAATAGATTTAACTTTCTTATATGACAAATTAAGATTTATTTCTTTTCACTTTTTTGTTGAAGACACACCTCAAGACATCCATTAAGAAGACCGAATTTATATATATAAACAAAAAAAAAAATCAGAATTATAGTACAATTTGTAATTTTTTTTTTTGGGTTAATTTTTTAACAATCTTGTCAAAGCAAGACTGAATAAGTAATTACAAAAAGAAGTGTCATCGGCCACGGTTGTGCCATTGAAACAGAGTTTACACACAGATGGAAGAAATAACACCATTGAAACAGCGTCCCAGATAAATCAAGTAAACCCAATTGGGCTACTGTACTGGCCCAAAATCTAGGGCCAGCCAAAGATGATTGCCAATTATTGAATTGACGATCATTCAGCGATTGTTTTTGGGCCAGTGTCAGAGGAGGGCCCAAGTAACATGAAAAGGCCAAATATTGATACCTGCTCATTTATGAGCCAAGTGCTTATAATTGACATAAGCTGAGATATACTAAAAAGTGTTAAGATCCTCTTCGTCTTTCTCAAGAGATTGCCACAGCATTCTTCGTCGCACGTGCATCTATCAGAGTATCAGATACTCTGGACGGAGGCCAATACCGAAAAACTGATCTACCCACAATGTTCTCGACGGGAAGCGGACCCCTGAAAATACACGATTAACCACATCAATAATGCAAATCACTTTTAACCCTGCACACCACATAATATTGAAGCAAACATGATTAGCACTAGAACTTATATATATTTCTGTTTTAGATGATTTATTTGGAACCAAACTAAAATTTCATCAGTGATACTGAGATTCTAGAATTACCAGTTATGAGAATCAAAACTGTTATTGCGGTTGTCTCCCAGTACAAATACATAACCCTCGGGCACAACCTGCAACAAGACACAACAAAATACAATAATCTATTAGCCAATTTGATCAATGTTCCAAGTATCTTAGCAGCATGTTAGGAAAGATGAGACAGAGGAGCAAGATTGAAAATAAAACAACACAAGGAGAACCAGAGCAGTGCAATTGCATACCATTGGTCTCATTTCATAAGCAAGAGGTTCCAGAATATAATCTTCGTCTTCAGCAATACCATTTATAAACAATTTCCCACCACGAACCTAAAACACAAAAAGTTCATCAATTACATCAGATGTCAGAAACGGAAGTAAAAGAGAGCGAAAGAAGAAGAATATGAGATGCGATGCTTACTTCAACACAATCTCCAGCCTTTGCCACTATCCTTTTTATGAATACATCACCAGAACTGTAACCAAATTCCTACACAAAACATAAACAAATAATCAACAAAAAGTTAAAAAATAATAATAATAAATAAAGAAAAAGGAAATTTGATAGGATACCTGCAATATTGGAGGTGCCGTGAATATAACTATATCTGATACCTCAGGCTTTCTGAAAAAGTAAGAAACCTGATGCACCAATGAAGAAAATAAAAAATCAAGACAAATTAATTCTTCTTATTCTAAATATTAACCTAAATTTTCATCCATAATCCTCATCTCTAAATATCATCAAGCATACAGTACTCATGGTCACTAATTATCCATGCAATTTCCACTTGAAAAAAAAAAAAAAGGCAGCAGAAAATAAAATCAATACCATGAAAGTTCTGTGAATTTGAAAATGTTTTCTACAGTTAGGCTAAAAGATTTATCATTATTAGCACATAATTTTGCTTATGGTATGGTAAAAGTTAAAAGAACCTAATTTCAATCATACTATATAATTTAATCAATTAGGTAAACATGGAAATGGTTCACTTCACCTTCTCTGCCAAAACGCGGTCACCAACGTCCAGAGTAGGGGACATAGAAGCAGAGGGAATCGATCGGGGCTCAGCCAAAAACGATCTAAATAACAAACTAACGGTTATAGCAGTGAAAGCCGCCTTGGCGTCCTCAGAACAGGAATTCAGCACCTTGGACAACCAACTTCCGCTTCTATCAGACTCCGTTTTCAACTGCAAATTCACACCAGAGTTATCTTCACTCTTACAATACTTTATTTTACTATTTGTCCCTCCTTTGTCCACGTAATCACTATCAGGACCTTGCGCGGGCTCGTTACAGGGCAGCCACTTCGAACCCTGTAGAAAGCGGATAACGGAAGTGCCTTTCAAGGGCGCAATACCCAAAACGCCCATGGTGGTTGCGGAAGAACCGGAAATACCCGCCGTTGACTTCATTAGCGACACCAATCCCATGACGATTGGACTGGTGGAGCTATTGTCTCCCAAGATTTCGCCAGCAATCGTGTTGAAAACCGAAGCTCGATAATTCCTTTTGGGCTGATAAACAGGGGGAGGATCGAGTTCAGGTTTCTGATTGGGATAGAAGGCGCGAGGACGGAAAATGCATTCGTGGAAGGAGCGTGTGGTGGTGTTAGAAATGCCAAGGCGGATGCCGGCGGAGTGGGCGAGATTTTGGGCAACGTAGCCGGAAAAGGTGACGGTGACACGTAACGCCATACCAGCAATTTTGAGGATGAGCTTGAGAAGGAGTAGGTAAATCGCGCTGTCGGATATTAAGAGGGTTGACAGAAGAAACTCTAGCAGGCAATAGATAACATTCTCACGGGATGATTCAGTGAGCCGGAGACGGAAGGGTTGAATTGAGGGTTTGAGTTAACGCGAGGGCGAAATTGGGAAGCAGATGTGAAAGTAAGCGGAGAAATTAGGGTTCTGCTATGGTGAAATTGAACAAGGTATTCTAAGATTTCCTTTTCTCCTCTCGATGAACGAGAGAAGGAGAGAACCAAGAGCCGAGCAAAACGATGAAAGGATTTTAGGAATAAAAATTAAACAACAAAAGAAAGTGAAGGCGTAAAGCTTTTATAAGACGGCGGCTAATGGCGGATTATGATAATCGACTTGTTTGTTTTCGAAATAACGGAATCACCCCGTTCCCATTTGATCGTTCCAAGGGAAAAAAATAGTTTGTTTATTAAATAAATGAATAAATTTCCAATTTATGATAATTTTGTGGCAATTTCTACAGATTGTCTACCTACAATCCAATAGTACACAATAAATATTTAAGCGAGCCTACATACATAATATACCTACATGATATTTATGACGTATTAATTGATTTTATAATTACAATTTCTTTTTTAAGTTTAATTCTAATTGGTTCCATTTTTTAATTCTATTTTACCTTCCCCATTATCACAATTTTCATTTATATTTTTATTTTGGTAACTATCCATAATAATATGTTAATATTTAATTAGATAAGTTAGTTAAATAAATCATCTCATGATAATAGTTTTTAGGGGTAATTTTGTCAGACGAATTTGGCGCAAAATCGAGGGTAAATTGGGAAAATTATTATCTACCTTTGTTGACTATGACCGTGAAGGAGTTCTATTAATTCCATGTGTTGGCTTCCTACAACTTTCCTGGACCCTCCCAACCGATGTGGAAACTACAGTTGACCAAATGATATAAAATAACCCTTAACGCGTTCACACTAGAGTCGCTGAACTTTAGGCCACCCCTCTCTTTTTTTGAGATACCAAAACCTCCCTTGAGGTGTGAGGAACTATCAAATGCTCCCCTAAGGTGTGAAGAATTTCCCCTTATGACATGTTAAGTATGCTGTACTACGAAATAAAATTTGTGGAAATATTTTTGTTTATTTAAAATCGTGATTATTCTACAATATAGATTGAGTTAATATGATATATAATTATTGTTACCCTTATCTTCGCCTAGTTAATGTTCAGCCTTGTTTGATGAAGGCAACAATCTATGATACATTTATATTTTACTTATACTAAATATGTCACACTTTCATCATTAAATTTATCTACGAGAATATTTCACATAAATACAAAATCATGTCATCATTTCTTTTATAAATTTATTTATTTATTTTATCAAAAAATAGTAATGAACTTTTTTTTAATATGGATATTAGGGTCAGTTTACGTATATCTCGACTAATTCCACGAGGCTTACATCCAGTATCCCCAAAAGTTTTAATTTTTATATAAGAGAATATGGCTCTAAGAAGACGTACTCCAAAAGGATTCCAATATTAGGTAATGAACTCTCTTATATCTTTCTTTCCTCTTTTCTTCTTTCTTCTATTCTTTTGATAGTTATTATTAATTTTAGTTTCGAAAGATTATTGTTAACTCATCGTTGACATCTTAAATTTTATATTTTTCTCATTAAATGTTGCTTGGACTACATATACACTTTTCGGGAAGAGGAAAACTATTCTGATTCGTCATATTTACTGGATCGTGCGTCAACAATAATGGACAAAGATCACGCTATATCTTCGAAATAAGTACAATTCTCGTATGAATAATGAGATAAAAATGAATTTATTGGATTTCTGGGTGCATCTTTCAAATAGGAAAACCATCGTGGACGAAATAGAAAATGGTAAAAACAAGGGATGTTGGAAACAGCGAGGGCGGTTCCTTGAAATAAAAAATTAAAACATGCCATTGCTTAAGCAGAGTGGCGAGCCAGAGTGTGACGCAAGCGCATACCTCAGCCACGCAATTAGTTGAATGAATCTTGAATGTCAAATCAAACTCCTAATAATTAATCTAAAATAAGATTTTAGTTAATGATCTCTAACACAAGTTATGGACCTTACAACTCCTAACACTTAGATTATTCGATCCCAATCTTCTTAAGCAAAATTTCATTTCACCATAAATATTTTATTCGAAACTTTCAATTACGTAACGGCACTCTCCAAAAAGGTCGCTACAGTTGTTTGACTGGAAGATTAGTCTTATCAAATATGAATAAGACAATGTCAAATGGATCATCAAGACACAATTCAACTAATAATGCACATAATACAAAGTTGATGCTGTTTGTGCCTTAATCATATTTTCCCTCTTAAGTCAGTATTTAGCAGTTACTCAATGTAAGGAATTAAAGTCAATGACCTGTTTTTGTGCCACCGTTACGAAGTTGAAATTGCTGGTGACCTGTTCCAGTTCTAAGTATACATTAGACACATTCTAACTCTATCTAGTTTTCTTAAGCTGATACTTGAGCATTAGACGGTTATTATTGTCATACTGTCGACCTTATTCCCTATTTCAGGCGCTATTATGAGGATGCTAATCTGGAACAATCAGCCCCAGTCGGTGATCAAAATTCAGGCTTTAACAAAAGGTATTATAAACAAGAGTCTCTAATCATGGATGCGAGCCTCTATTGGAAGGGATGCGACGGAAAAACTAAAGAATGTTGCTAAGTGCACCAACAATGCGTCCAAGTACATCCACTTCTCCCAAAAAGTGGCTGTATTTAGAAGAATCATGGCTGCTTTAGAAACGGTCAGTTCAATATGACATGCTTGGCCCATCACTAGTTATAACTTGGCCGTACCCTGAATGGGCCAGGTTCGATACCCAAAACTGAATCATAAGTCATGCTATTATAGAAGTTAAAACAAGCAAAAAAGAACATATTCCCATTTCCATTTCTGGCATGAATTAGAGAATGGGAGGATAAATTAAACCTCAGGCATTAGCGCCGATTTCGCTTTCGGCGGGTTAACGTTGTCACTTGTCAATGTGGTCCATTTCACTCTCTCCATTTATTGAAAAATCTAATGCATATAATTGTAGGACTAATCTGAATAATATGATAATAGATAACGCACGCTTAATTGCTTAGCAATAAAACAATATGATAATTAATATGGCACGCCGTCCTCTAATGAGTAGAAAAGTTCCGAAGGCGTGCCCTGAACCAGGGGTCAAGTCAAAAGCACAATGCTGGCCCAAGAAGGTTCATTTCACAGGTAGGGTTTGAACCGTAGAGAGAGCTGCTACGTTACCAAACGGTGGGCACGTGGTTCTGTCGGGAAAATCTGACAGTTTGCTACTCCCTCAGTGTTCCCGCTTTTTCAAAGTTACCGCCACACACAAATCAATAGGCTGTAGGTCCATCTCCAGCTGAACTTTCCGAGCGTGCAAGGCTCTCTGCCCACGCGCCTAACAACTGTACTTAAAACAAGAATTAAAAATAAAATTTAACGGTGATTGATTGCTCAAGGAAATGACAGTCGATAGCCGGTAACCAGAAATTGATCTGCACTTTTGTTTTAGAAAACGCGCCAATGATCGCGTGCAAGACTCTGTCCCACACTCCTCCTTCCCGTTCAGCCGTTCAGGCTCGGAAACGGAAAATCCGGAGGCAGAGCTAGGACCCACTTTGGAATGATTATTCATCAAACGACATGATCTTGATTGATTGAGTTGATGCCCCACCACGTCACTTTAAGCCCACACCATAGTCACCTCTTCCTCTCATCACACAACAAAATCCCATCCTCAAAACGTAAATTATAAATTTAGCTCTTCTATGTTATATGCACTAACCCATCAGTCAAAATAAAAAACAAGTCCAGTGCACCTCTGATATCGACACAGACTGACGAACAGTGTTCGCATAATCACTACCGTCAAAAACAGACATCTTAGTCCCTCTCTTTCCCATGCAAAATCAACGGTGTAGATCATAAAGGCGCAAACTTTCATATATAGTTCACATCATTTTCTGCTCTGGCATTAACCATTTCACATTCTTCAGTTCTATATCACTCGCCATTTGTGAAAATATTATAATAAAATAAAACAAAAAGCGACAGGAAAAAGGGACCAAAACCTCCATTATTTCTTCTCGTACTCGCCACTTTTGAAGCAACAGCGACAGAGACACACTAGCAAAGTGAACATGAGTATGGAAGAGAGGCCAGAGACGGAGCTCATATCCATTCCGGCAACGCCACGTGCGTCAACACCGGAGATACTAACGCCGTCAGGTCAAAGATCGCCAAGACCAGCATCGAAGGAGGCGAAATCTTCAACGGCATGGACTCCGACGTCGTTTATATCACCGAGGTTTCTGAGTCCCATCGGGACGCCAATGAAGAGGGTTTTGATAAACATGAAAGGTTATTTAGAGGAGGTTGGCCATCTAACCAAGCTCAACCCGCAAGACGCTTGGCTTCCCATCACCGAGTCACGTAATGGGAACGCTCACTACGCTGCTTTTCATAACTTGAATGCTGGTGTTGGGTTTCAAGCGCTTGTTCTCCCTGTTGCCTTCGCTTTTCTTGGCTGGTGAGTATGGCTTTTTACTTCTCTCCTTGCACAAGTTATTACATATTGCTTGTAGCAGAAGCACTTCCTGCAAGAAAAAAGAGAATAAATTGGTGTTTGAGGACAAAGTACTGAAAATGCCTTTATAGCTCTAGATTGCCTTGTTCAGTATTAACCTTTTTGATGTTCTTGCATGTTTTTCTTATTTTTATCAAAATAACTGTTTCCAGCTTCAAGTTTCTTCCTTTAACAACTTATTTTGCATATCCTCGCTTTCTTACAAGCTTGAACATAAACAAAAATATTATTATTTTTGAATTTAACGGGTTCGTCTATGTCTTCTTGCATCTCAGAAGTACGTTTACACTGTTTACAAGCTTCATGTTTTCCTTAATTTTTTCATCATAGTATGTAGTATAATACTTGATTTTTTAATTTTCATTTTGACAGACTCTCTCGGCCTTTACCTTTACATGCTATTCATGGTATTTGACTAGTAAAGTTTCTGATTTGTAATCGCTATACAGTTAATATTTTGGAAAAGCTTCTAAATTAAATTATACTTTGATCCAAATGAAACGAAAGAAACTTCCTTGATGCAAGTCACTTCCATTCTTTATCTTTTGCTTTAACAAAGTTCAATTATTCTAGAAATTTGCCAATGCCACCTGTTTTATTGGGCCCACCATGATTTGGTTTTCTTTCTACAAGATCAAGACATAGGGCCCATTATAATCTAATTATTACTCTCCTTATCATGTTAGCCAATGCTCATGATTTTAGATAGCATCCAGATTTCAGCAATTGACGTGACATTCTTCTTTAACACAATCACTGTAAAGAATCCTATGCTTCTTGTAGATGTAGATTAGCATAAGTTGGTATTTGACTTCACAGGTATCCGTATAACATTTGCTTAGAATCTATATGAGAAATTAACCAATGTAATTGATTTTTGACCTCCAAAAATGGGCCCTGAAACTTGTGCTTGCATGATGATAATAAGGTTGCTCATTTGGCCGTGGCACATTTCATCTGTTTGATATTACGTTCAAAAAGAAATAATCGGCAAACCCAATGCTTAAGGGAAGAATATCTCTTGATTGACTTGCTTTGCCTTCTGTTGTGGTTTCTGTAGGAGCTGGGGTATACTGTCCTTAACAATAGCCTACTGTTGGCAACTCTACACTTTGTGGGTTTTGGTTCAGTTGCACGAAGCTGTTCCAGGAAAGAGGTACAACAGATATGTGGAGGTTGCACAAGCAGCATTTGGTGAGAATACACGAGTCATGCCCACTCCTTAAGTTCATAGTGTAATAGCTATGAATGTCAAAAAAAATTCCTTAACCAAAAAGAAAAAAGAAAACAAATCAAGTGACCCTGTAAAAGATAAAATAAGGACCACGGTTTCATTTAGTCATTCGATGATTTTTTTTCTCTTATTTTTATGTCAAATTTGCGACATGCAGCGGTTTCTGGATTAATACGTGCTGCAATAGAGTTACTTAAGATAATCTGTTATTAATTTGCAGGGGAAAGACTTGGTCTCTGGCTTGCTCTCTTCCCAACTGTTTATTTATCAGCAGGAACTGCAACAGCTTTGATTCTCATAGGAGGAGAGACCCTGAAACTCTTCTTCCAGATAGTTTGTGGACCTCTCTGTCCCTCGAATCCTCTAACCACGGTTGAATGGTATCTGGTATTCACGTCTCTATGCATTGTTCTATCTCAGCTCCCGAACCTCAACTCAATTGCGGGGCTTTCACTAGTTGGGGCTATAACGGCAATCACTTACTCCACCATGGTTTGGGTGCTCTCTGTCAGCCAACAAAGGCCAAATTCAATCTCTTATGAACCACTTTCATTGCCATCCTCTGCAGCCTCTCTGTTTTCAGTTTTGAATGCACTTGGAATTATAGCTTTTGCATTTAGAGGCCACAATTTAGTTATGGAAATCCAGGTAAATTTGCACACTGTGAAATTTAGTTACATTTGAAGCTGGTATATTTGTATCTAAAGGATTTTGTTTGGCTTTCTCCAGGCCACAATGCCATCAACCTTTAAGCACCCAGCTCATGTCCCTATGTGGAGAGGAGCCAAAGTTGCGTACGTATTCATTGCTATGTGCCTGTTCCCTGTTGCCATTGGAGGCTTTTGGGCTTACGGAAATCTTGTAAGTATACTAATTTGGCATTCTTCAACCATTTTAATGACTAGGCACGTAACTTGTCGAAAATATTAGGAAGTAATGAAAGTTGAACAAACATAGATTTTTCAACTAAAATATAAGAACCACCAACATATATCAAACAGAAAGACATAATATAAATTTCATGTTACTTCCAACACAAATTCTATTGGCTGTGTTGGAATTACCAAAATAATCATTCCATTGAGGATGTCTTAAAGTGTGGCAGATGGAAGTCCATATTTGCACAGTATATTCCAAAAGGGGAAATGCAGATGAATCTGAAAGAAGTTTTCAACCCTCTGATAAGTAACTGCCTTGGGCCTGAAACACGTAGTATCTATATCATTTTCCATGGATGTCTTTATTTTATTGATTACTGGAATATAAACGTGCGATTTTTTAATATCCTATTCAAGTTTTAGCCTTTTAAAAATTAGTTTTCTATTTCCCTAATCCTCTTTTATAGATATTCAACAAATAAGGCCCTTTCTCAAAATTTAATAGTTAGATAACTCCTATATAGAGTTCATTAATATCTGAATTCATTAGTTTATCTCCATCTATCTGAATGATTGGTATCAACTCTGTAGAGAGAATTGGTAATAGACAAAAACCCATCCATTCATGCCCTATATTTGTTCAAAGAAAATGCTTAACTAATTCCAAGGACGAAGCTATTATAAGAATGCTCTTCCAGCTGGTCCCTTTATGTTTAATACCATAATTTATACGTATGATAGAGATTTACTGATATAACTTAGGTCTGTTTATTATTTGATTCATTCTTATTCCTTTTTCTTTTCTTGTATTAGATGCCTTCAGGAGGGATCCTCAATGCCTTGTTTGCGTTTCACAGTCATGATATTCCAAGAGGACTTCTTGCATTGACTTTCCTTCTTGTTGTATTCAATTGTTTAAGTAGTTTTCAGATATACTCGATGCCCGTTTTCGACAGCTTCGAAGCCAGCTACACCAGCCGTACCAACCGGCCCTGCTCAATTTGGGTTCGGTCTGGCTTTCGTGTTTTCTATGGATTTGTCTCTTTCTTCATAGGAGTGGCACTCCCTTTTCTCTCCAGCCTCGCTGGTCTGTTAGGAGGACTCACTCTTCCGGTCACGTTTGCTTACCCTTGCTTCATGTGGGTTCTCATTAAAAAGCCTGCCAAGTACAGCTTCAACTGGTATTTCAATTGGATCCTTGGTTGGCTAGGTGTGGCTTTTAGCCTGGCCTTCTCCATCGGGGGTATTTGGAGTATGGTGAACAATGGTCTTAAGTTGAAATTCTTCAAGCCCAATTAAAAACAAGATGAAAGCAACGCAAGCTAAAAGTGCGTTTTGAAAACTCTGTAAAATTTATGGAGAATTATTGTATTTTTTGGTTTTGCTAAGAATTGAAATTCGTGTATGCATATGATATGGTACGCACAGTTTCATGTAAATTGTGTAATATTCATGTTTCATGGCCAACTTGTCTTCTCCTGGAATCTTCTTAATCGCTACTATCAAATTTAGTAATGAAAAGAAATATGGAACATGTATATGGTTGGGGCTGTGAGATTGAGCAACTCATTTCTATAAAACAATGCCTTGAACTGAGCTGCGATTTTGTCTAAAATGTTTCCAGATGCATAATCTTCTGTTATTATAAGCTGGTGCTCTCCATCTCCTCGATATTCTTTGTTAACAACTAATTGCAATGATGGTAGCTTGAATCCCACTCTTATGTTATTTAAGTAGCATCAGGAGTTCACAAAAAAAAACCTTCATATCACTCCTGGCTTCCACTCCATGTATGCGGCCTACGCACGCATGCTAGCTTCATATTTGACCACAAAAGTAGATATATGTGCGCCATGAACCCATTAACGTTACGTAGTGATTTTTATCGCATGCGGACTTTGAAAGGTTTCGTTGTCATTATCCTTTCCGTAGAGCAGAGCAGACAAACCTAATAATATATGGGACATGAGTCACGATTCCAACTTTTCTTCCATACTGGGAACTGAGAATGAACGGCAAGGAAGCGCTGACGTTATACTTATACGCATAAAAAGACTAATAAATATGTATAGCATGCATAACTTCTGTGTTGTGTGGCCTTTTTCATTATCCAATCTGAATCTAACTACAAGTTGATTTGCTGTCGCCCTCAGTTACCAGAAACTGGTAGAAGGGCTCTCGATCTGTCAAGCCTTGATGCGTTTAGATTTCGGATAGGATTTAGTAGAAGTGAAAAAATGTTTATTTTCTATACAATATTCCAAGTGGATATTGTTTCCTAGAAAGGGAGACGTTGGAATATTGATGCACTTTTGAAGTTCGGAGTAAGTGGACACAGATGGTGGCAGAGGCAGAAGCTGAGAAGAGAGACGAGTGTGTTGGGGCCTGGGGGCAGGTAGGGCCAATCACTACCCCAACAAAATGATGATGAATCCAGCTGACAATAGCTTGTTTATATCTTCCCCATTTCAATAAGCCATTAAAATGCACACATTTAATGCATTCTAGGATGATACAAGGCTGATGCACTTTAGACTATAAATATTGTTCAGAGGTCGTCTTTCGAAGGACACAATGGAAATGATTCAAGGCATTATTAAAACAACCACCGACCGAATAATATCGACTCCTCACTCTGCCATGGGTTGAAACATCATGGTCCATTTCTTTTCTATTGCCAGTCCAAGTGCATAGAAACAATTGTTTCAATATCAGGGTCACACATCATGTCCGCGCATGCAATTGACGACTCAAAAGTTTAAAGATGAATCCAATTAACACTCATCAATCATAATATGACAAGTCATGATGCATTGAATTATTGTCATGCCAATGCCAGTGAAAGTGGATGACACACAGCACTTTCATTCCAAGAAAATTCTCCCCTATGCCTTGCCGTTCGGGTCTCAATTTGTTTTTTAACTAGAAGAATTCAAAACCCACATCACTTGGAAGAAACTATTAACAACCAAGTCGATTGCGCAACGCTAACTGCTATATATGTAAATATGTATTCGTTATTCAACTCTCGGCCATCAGTGTATCCAACTCCTTGACGACAACTCACCATCCGAACTGGGATTAATGTTAGATCTAATTTTATGAAAAATTAAACTTCCAAGTAACACAGACATCTTACAAATTATACGTTCAAGAGAGACTAATTTTAGGACCATTTAATCTTAATAAATATTCAGCGAAATCAGTCTAATACTTAATCCATCGGTCATCAATTATCAATAACATTTGTACTCTTGGTCCAAATATCATAAAATCGAAATAATCTTGAAACCTTTACACAATCAATCAATTTATTAGTAGCCCAGCCTTGACGGGGTGGGTAGGGTAGAGCAAAAACAGTGTTGTTCAGGGACGGAACCAAATTCCAGCCTCAATCAGAACCAACAAAGAAAGCAAATTGTTGATATAGTTTGGCTGGGGCCAAACAAACATCCTGTTTACTGAATTGAAAGCAGTTGTTGCGTACTCGATAACCGAGTGTGCAGATACTCCTGGAAACTCGAAACTGAAAAAATTCGTGCATTTACCAGATTGTTCTATAGGATGAGACTCACTGTTATCAAGAAAATTTCTTACAAGTAAAGAATATTTAATGAGCAACTGAGAAGGTTAAATCCTAACTAATCCAAATAAAGAAAAAAAAAAAAAGATGAGCTTTGGAAACTAAAAATCCATATAAAAAACTTGTTAAAAACTGTCCTTTTAGCCCATTTTCTTCCACCGAAGATTTACAGCCATGCATGAAAACAAAACCCTAAAGCATAGACACTTCCATACATATCCAGTAAGTATCCCAAAAAAAAAAAAAACGCAACTTCAAGTCTCACTGAACTGAAGTCACATTTGACATTTCTATTATGTTATATATAATCTATGGTCTATACCCACCAAGACCTGGAACCTAAAACGACAACCAAATCACCATTACTACTCAAAACCATACCATAAACAAAGAAAAAAAAGAGACTAGGACTTTCTGGATTTCCTTTCATTTGAAGCGATAAAACAAAGACCTTTGTTTATTTCAAGCCCTGCCCTGGCGTGGAAATGGCGAGACCAGACCAAGCAAAGCAATCTTCACCACCAAGTGTAGCAGTGCCACCTTCATCGTCACTCATCATCTGCCAAGTGTTGCACCCAGAAGTGGAAGAACTTACTAGACCGCCACAGAGACTGTTAGTTCCATTAACATCAGAGTATCCAGCCCCAGGACTTCCCCAGTATCTTGTACCAAAACCCAGTTCCAGTTCTTCAAAACCCGAACCGATGTTATAGCCATGAAACCCACCCAGGGCAAGTAAATTCTGTCCTTGCACGTTATTCAACATCGCAGTGAAGTTTCCACTCCCAGGCACATTCTCATTCAAGTTCATATCAGTTGTTGAAGCTGAAACAGTTTCACGTTTAACAGAAGGCAGAACCGAAACAGGGTTGGCGGATATAGGAAGGGGTTCGTGGTTCACAGTGGAGGAAGAAGAGGAAGAATTGGCGGAAACAGCAGCTGAAGAAGAAGAAGAGCGTGTACGCTTAGAGCTTTTGCGGGTTCCACCACCAACGGGGACGTTGCGGAGGGTCCCACCGTGGGTCCAGTAACGGCGGCAAGCCTTGCAGAAGTGGCGTGGCTGAGAGAGATTGTAGTTGTTATAGTAGCAAAACTTAGTGCTTGTTGAGTCACATCTTGGGCAGGGGAGTGACTCGGATATTTTTGGAGGTGGGTGCGAGCTCATGGGGTTCTGGGGTGGAGCCGCTTTTCGCTCGGTAACATCAGAAGGCATTTTGTGGGGTTATGGTGAAGAGAAGAGAAGAGGGAGTTGGAAAAGAATCGAGAGACAAGGAAGAAGTGGGGAGAGTAGAGATGTCTTCGGAAGAAGTGTGAAAGATTTTTCTATTCTTATTTCTTAAATAGTAGGAGTGAAGAGGCAATAACCCAGTTGTATATTATATTAATATAACAAGGATAAGCTGGGTCCGACAACTAACAAGCGGTGGTGCGTTTTGTACGACGTTTTCAATTGGCTCGGCTCTGTATGCGTGTTTGTCGCTGTGCCTTTGTTAACGGGGTAAATACATAGATACCCAAGGTTTGATCTAAGTAAAACTCATCCTTATTATTCATAAAGTAACATAAAGATCTCTATTTTGATATTTTAAGTAATATTAACACCCTATTTTTATGGGGTAAGACCCTTATATTTTTCAATTCTAGAGGTTTGTATGTTACTTTATAAATAATATGAGTGAGATTGTTACTTAGACCAAACCTCAGGAGTGTATATGTATTTACCCTTTTGTTAACTAGAAGCAAGAGCGCTTGTTTTTTGTTAAAAGAGCCATTGAATAGCAATTGGCAAGTTACTCTGTAAAATTTTATACAAGACAAAACCTTGATCGTTCAAAGACTAATAGATTAATCTTAGGAGTTTATAATGTGACACTTGATTGAATGAAAGACAAAGAAAAGACCATTCATCCAGACTAGCTTTACCTACTAAATTACGTTGAGGGGAAATGGTCAGGCGAGGTTCAGCCCTTCTCTTCAAAATTTTGAGCCCGCTTTGCTTAACCGTCAAAAGTGGAGAGAGAGTGAGTGCGTGTTTATGTTGTGAAATGAAATTGGATTGAAGAGGACCGACAACATCATTTATGTCGGGCAGCGTGGGAAGCAATAATTGGGTTGCCTGCTATCAGCTATCTTACGAGGCTCAGTCGCTGTGGCTCCCTAGTCCCCTCCCGTCCTCTTTGCATACCAGAGATTCTCTCCTTCTCTCTCTCTCCCTCGTACAACTCACCTACTGAACTTGTCTGTTGCCGGATTTCCCGGCCTCTGTGATATCTGCTTCACTGTTTTTTATTGCAAAGTACCATCTATCATCTGCTATATCCATAACATATATGGATACTATTTAATGCAAACTATATAATATATATCTATCTCCAAATGTTAATTTCTACACTACAATATTATTCTTTTATTTTTTTATTTATTTTTTCACGTTGTTGTGTATGAGTGTATCTCGCAGTATTCTTGCAAAACCTTGTATTGTATGTCTTCACAGGGGCCTTGTAGATTGACAGATATAGAGAGAACTGATGTGGGTTAACCGTCGACTTGCCTGTCTGAAATCTGGCTCTGGTGTTGCAGGAGGGGACTGCACTCACTGCATGCACTGCCAACAGACAGACGAGAGGCTTTATTCTAAAAAAATTGACCAGTGTGCAACGCGTGGCAGTCAGACAGAGGTCTTTCGTGTTATCAGCTGGCCTCGCACGCAAGCGGCTTTAGCCGAAGAAGGTCTCTGTGCATCCGAGATTCTCTCTCCTGTGTCTCTTTCAATTTTTGAAGGACCCTGTGACACTGACTAGGAGCAATTAAGCAACACACTTTCTCGCAAATGTGCTCTCTTTTTTCATTTTGTTTGTAATTCCAATGACATAGACAACACAGACTTGTCCAATTTCTTTCCGGATTCCAGGTTACTGTACGATGAGATAAAATTTTCCTTGATAACATCAGAAACAGATTTGAGGGCGACAAATTTTAATAATAATAATACTACACGTTAACCAGGTGGAGCCAAGTTGGTTACTATTTTATCATTCCAATTAATTGAATTTAATTGTAAATTATGATTCTATTCCGCAAATGTATTAACTTCCACGAGAAGGGTTAACAATGCCAGATTTGGATTTTTTTTCTTCGCTGCTCAACTCAGGTCTCTGCTTCAGAACAAAAAATGGCCCACAGATATAGCAGAATGTCAATCACAATCGCACTGATGCGTTAAGAAATTGGTCATCCATGCCGGTGGGACGGTTTGACTAATTGACTCTGTAGATGGGGTCCACACTGATGTGGCCCATCAGCATCGGTGCTACTATTCTCACAACAGAACAAACTTCCGGTGTGTTAAAATGGCGACCAGGACTGGCGTTGAACAGAGACTCCAATTCAAGCAGGGGTACTGACTGCTCACATATAGTCACAGATGCAAATTACTGATTCATCAACCTATTAAATGAGCTAGGATGAGTATCTTCTAGGTTAGAGACAAATACCCTCTAACTCAACACGAGTTTAGTTTCAATGGACGTCAATCTTGGCCTTTTTCTATTGAATGTGGCATTTTTAACTTGTTCTTTGAATTCCTATTAACTTAAGAGAATAATGTGCTCCGATTCAACTACATAACATGTCAATTTTGAATATTAATATCAAGAAATCATGACCAACTTCAGTAGCAAACTAAGCAAACTATAGAGATACAATCCTTTCCATTGCAGTAAGGCAAACATGGATGTTTATTTAGATGAAACCATTAGCAGCCAAAGCTCCAAACAAGTTTTAAAAATCCCGAGACATTATAGCCCAAACAGGCTTCAGTCCTTGCCAAGTTGTGCAGATGAACAGAAAGGATGATGAGGATCTTCCTCTATTCTAGTTTCTAGGCTTTATGATCGCATGCAATGGACGGAGTTTGCAATTCGTGAGTCCAACAGTATCAACATCTTCTTGCTCGCCATCTCTTAATCTCCACTCGAAGTCCTGTACTAACCTACCGATTGATGTGCAAGCCATCAACATTGCCTGAAGAGAACCTGCACAGACCCTCTTTCCTGATCCAAAGGCCATTGTCTTGTATAAGTCCGCAGGATCATATTTACTGTCAAGAAATCTTTCAGGCTTCCACTCATCAGGATTTTCCCATTGTTTCTTGTCCATGTTACACCCATAGATATTTATGGCAATCTATTCAACATAACTTAAGATTAATATTGCTCACAATTAATAATTTAATACAAGTAAAAGAAACAGAAGATTTAATTGGAAAGATGACAAACCTCACTTCCGGCAGGAACAAAGTGTCCTCCTATTTGTGTATCTTCATGAGCATACCGCAGAGGAATTACTGGAACCGGACTGTGCCTCCTCAGAGTTTCATGGAAAATAGCACTTAAGTAAGGAATCTGTGCTATGTGTTCCTCAGTAATCTTGTTAGATCCACATACAGTTTGGATTTCCCGGAAAAGAAGATCCTGTAGTATAAAGAAGGACTTAATATGTGCACAATTAAATTATATAGAAAAGATCTCACAAGTAATTGATTAACCTGGCGAGCTGGATTTTTAGCAAGCTCGTACATCGCCCATTCTGTTGTAACCAATGTAGTATCTGAAGTCTCGATAATTGTCTCCCAGACTAACATACTAATTTGTTGCTCAGTAAGTGATTTTGCTTCAGATAACAAGAAATCGATATAACAATTCCGTTCCTGTTTTGAATCACCCAAGTTAAAATAATGACTCCAAGATGTTATATTAAATAAAATGAAAACACAACCTTTAAGACGAGAGAAGACTACTACCTCTCCTGAAACAATTCGTTTTTTCTCCTCCCTGATCAAGGCATTCATCACAGCTTGCCGGCGGGAATACAATCGATCAATTTTCATTTCTATCCCCCTATTGGGAATCCATTTTAGATATGGGAAGAAATCTCTCCAATCCACCTCAATTGCACCCTCCATTAGGTCACTCACTAAGCTTTTAAATATCTCCTCTCTCGACAAAGTGTTGCCAAGCTCATTCACATAAATTGATTCCACATTCCTTCCAAAAGCCTGAAAATCCCATTGTCAATACACCCCAAAAAAGAAAGTCACAATGTTTTAACTACCTTACTCATAAGAAGTTTAAAAATAAATTTCCAATTGAAGTGAACAAACTCACTTGTTTTAGAGCTACTCCAAAAAGTTCAGACTCGAATATTTTTCTGAAATTCACAGCTTGAAGAGGATAATTCTTGACATGAGCATGGAATTGGCTTGACATATTTTCAATCATGGTGCATCTATGGCTTATATGCCGCTTCTGAATGTTACAAAGACAATGCCAACTTTAATTTCACCAACAGAGATGATATAACATATTAACTAACAAAAACAAGAGGCATAAAAAGTTGTAGTAGCAAACCTGAGCGTTTGCACCCAATACGTTTGATAGTATATACCGCTTTGCCATCTTGTGAAATTCACCATAATCACTTGTTGCAACCATACATTTATCTGAGGTGAGAATCTTTAGGGCATTCGATAGCTTCCGAGTTGAAATGGATGAATATCTAGTCACCATGGCCTGAACAAGCAAGAACTTTAGACAATCATTTTTACCATTGAACGGTCTTCTGTATATGATACAAATACGTTGAATTATAAAGGAACAAGACAATTTAGTGATACAAGATTATACTGATCAACTTTGTAAAGCAAATGTTTAGGTCTTTCCACGCCACCAGCTCACACCCAGTTGAGAAACCTGAGTGTCCTAGTCATTCAAACAGCTTAATCATAAAAATAGGTTCGGGCAATCAGTTATCATTATGATAGCATACGATGACGAAGAAATTTATAATTGGAACTAGAATATGTTGTTCTTCGGCATTAAGTATCAGAAAATATTGGAGTTCACTCTAAAATACAGCTGCTCCTGACAAAACACTTTTGTATGCTTGGCCTTAGACTCAAAATTTCAAGTTAACAATAACTTATTATCCCATTTCTTGCAAGACAAATCCTAAAACCCAACAGAAAAACAAGTAAGCACACACTGAAAACTAAAAAGTTCCTCAATGGTAACTCAACCCAAAGCTTCACTGGGTTAATATAGGTACGGATAATTTTTATCCTAAATGAAGAAATTGAGGCAGCCCAATCCAAATCCACCTAATTTATGATGCTCATACAAGTTTAGGCTCAATTGGCTGTGTGCTGTTTGACAGTAGGACAGGCTAAGGATCAAGATATCCATCAAACAATATGATTCAACTTATTGCAGTCTTAAGCATGATATACACTATTAGCTAGTTCACCAAATGGACAAAACTGTCTCCCTATGTAATTGAATGAAAGTTAGCCAAAGTATTTTGCCACTAAGATGTAAAGTAATCTTACACCAATTTATGGCACAAAAGACCATAATCTTAATAAAGCTATGAAATAAGAAGTGAGAGTAGTGACTTCTTGTTACAGAGTGGAGTGAAGAGAAAACGACAGGAAGTTGACCTCTTTAGCAACATCAGCAGAATTAAGAACAATAACTCTAGAAACTCCAGTTCTGATAGAATAAATCGGTCCATAAGTCTCTGCCCACCTTGCGAACGTCATGTGTGGTTTCTTCTCTTTCAACTGCAGCAAATTCCCTATCAATGGTAACCCTGGAACCTCTGTTCAATCCACCAACCCATTCATCATTTAATCCAACTATCGAAAAGCCCAAATAAACATGAAATTCGAAACTTCATTTCCATTGATCAAGACTAAAACTTTAAGAGACCATAAAACCCAGAACAGAATATCATATAAAAAGATTAAAAAGAAACACTGTATAGTACCTGGAACAGGTGGAAGATTGACTGA
This sequence comes from Bursera palmeri, assembly GCA_026225775.1. NCBI lineage: Eukaryota > Viridiplantae > Streptophyta > Magnoliopsida > Sapindales > Burseraceae > Bursera > Bursera palmeri. The sequence continues at coordinate 52,869 of JANKKB010030185.1, forward strand.
CTCCATCTTCTCTGTCGAGTAGAATTTCCTAATGAAGAGCAAGAAAAGCAACAAAGAAAGACTACCAAAAGCAACGGAGGTGGCAAAGGGCACCGCTAGAAATGCTTCAATGATGTGTTCCATGGTGTTGGCCATTGCTTTTTATGTAGTGAAATGATTCTCCTCACAGCGACTCAGGACGATTTATAGTAGCGACAAACGATGTGATTAGTGATTATTTGGAAGGTAGACACGAAATCTTAGAAAATTGTGTAGCAGGTGCTGATGTAACTTAGAAGGAAGGAAAATTATTATACATTTAAGGTACAGTTATGCATTGGTAAAGTACATTATTAAGAAGCTTGTCTGGCTCTTGTCAAGGATGGATGAACCATACAAGTAATGTCATCAGATGAGTTACGGGCCATGCTAGTGACGCCTGTCTCGTTGCTGATAAGTTATGCTGTGGATTCTCTTCTGGCTTTTAGCTATTTGGTATTCAGTTCTTGCAATTAGAGCATCAGCGACTGAGAGCATGTGGCCAATCAAGCTTTGGTCAATAGCGACAAAGCGGGGATTGAGATATTGACGAGGAATCAAATAACTCACATACTGTTCAGATAGGGAAAGGTGGGACTGGATTTTTTTTTTTTTAATTGTCTTAAATAAACGGACTTTAAATGATTTTGATAGTTCTGGAAACAAAAATTGTTGCACCCGATACCTAATATTGAACTGATAAAACTGAGATAATGACCATCTTCCTGTGTATCATTGGGTGAATTCTTTTGGAGCGCCCATGAATAAAACTGAGCGTATCATTACAAAAGAGTTATTATCCATAAAAAATATCGATTAATTGAATGAATTATGGCACATGAAATACTTGGCATAAAATACGAACGAGGCGTGTGTTGATGTGGGCAAGTCGATAATTAATTCACGTGACCACACCTATGCAACATGATTAATGTAAAGTTTTTTTATATTAATAATTGGCGAATCTCAAACCTAGATTCTGCTCTCTGATCATACAAAGAAGTGTATCGAAGATGTTAAATGTGATTAGTTGTAGACACCGAGTCAATTACTTCTAGATCTTTACCATGATTTTCAGTAAACATCTTATCAGAATTAAGTTACCAAAACCATGTTGTTAATTTTAGAAATTAAATTAATTACTTAACTTTAATGACCAAAAATTAAACCAAAAAAGGAAAAAAGAAAAATTCATCATAAAGAATTATACAACATATATATATATATGAGTAGTGACTTAAATATTCTTTTATCTATTTATCTTATTTTATTTGATAATTAAGATTTAAAATCCGATGAGTAACATTTAATAATAAAATAAGTTGGTTGTTTATGCTTGCATGCAATATAATTAATAAGAAAGAAAACGAGGAAAAGGAAGGGATTTGACAAACAACATTAATTTTTTTGAATATGGGGCAATCAATACATTTCAAGCTGCTGAAAGTACTTAGAAGTTCTAATAAATACATAACTTATCACTCTGATTAACAAATATACAACTTAACTGAGCCAACACTTACTAATAGTACCATGAATTACAAGCTACGGGCTAAAAAAGTCGATATGCTGCGAGGCTTTAAAACTACGTAGTAAAAAAAATAAGAGAAACGAGTTGAAGACGACACGCCACTTAGTATCCTGGGACTATTGGTGGAGGCGGTGAAGCATAATTGAAACCTATGTAAGGTGGAAGAACGAAATCTTCTTTTGGTGGTGGCGGGAACTGAACCGGAGGAGGAGCAGAAGGTGAAGGAGATTGGGTTGGTGGTGGAAGTGATTTAACTGGCGGAGGTGAGGAGTGAACTGGTGGAGGTGGGGAGTGAACTGGTGGTGGCGGTGAGTGGACTGGTGGAGGAGGTGAGTGAACTGGGGGTGGAGGTGAGTGGACTGGTGGTGGGGGAGGAGAGTGCACTGGTGGAGGTGGTGGAGAGTGGAGTGGGGGTGGTGGAGAGTGCACTGGTGGAGGTGGTGGAGAGTGCACTGGAGGAGGTGGTGGTGAGTGGACTGGAGGTGGTGGGGAATGCACTGGAGGAGGAGGTGGTGAGTGGACTGGAGGTGGTGGGGAATGCACGGGAGGGGGAGGTGGTGGGGAATGCACTGGAGGAGGAGGTGGTGGGGAATGCACTGGAGGAGGTGGTGGTGAGTGGACTGGAGGTGGTGGGGAATGCACTGGAGGAGGTGGTGGTGAGTGGGCTGGAGGTGGAGGAGAGTGAACTGGTGGCGGTGGAGATCTCTTGAGAAAGACAGGTGATTTATCATCAGGCGTTGGTGCTGGTTGGGGAGCTGGTTCCGAAGCTTTTGGAGGTTGTGGTTTGGGTGGTTGTGGCTGTGGTGTTGGTGTTGGTGTTGGTTTTGGTTTTGCTGCTTCCCACTTTGGAGGATATGATGGCGTTGGCTGCGGCTTTGGCTTGGGTTTTGGAGGATTTTTCTTCTCAACCGGAGGACTTGAACCGCATTTTGCCTTACTACAATCCACAGGTTTGCTTACCACCGGGTGGCATGTATCTGAAGGCTTCTGTTTCGGTCTATCTGGTAAGCAATTGTTTGTATCATCGTAAAGAACATCTTTCCTCTTTAGTGGCTCGCATGCCCTCGCCTCACCATTGAAATAATTGTATGAAAATGTGAAGTTTGTCAACTTAGGCAAGCGACACATGTTTTCGGGGACAAAACCTGTGAACAAGTTATGTGAAACATCCAAATGCTCAATCTTGTTAAGGCCTTTGAAGGTATGATGTAATATGCCGCTGAATGAGTTTGAGGCAACATCCAAAACTCGTAGATTTCCAAGTTTTCCAAGTTCAGTTGGCAAACAACCTACAAGTGTGTTATTGGATAAAATGATCTCACTCAAAGTGTTTCCCATATTGCCAATATTGTTGGGAATACAACCAGTAAGTTGGTTGTTGGCAATCACCAAAACAGAAGCTGGAGAGGTACCAAAAGTGTCAGGAATAGAGGATTTGAATCGATTATTGTTCAAGAACAATGCATCCAACTCTTTCTTAAAGAGTTCAGGAGGCAATTCACCATCAAAATCATTGAACCTTATATCAAGGTACTTAAGGTTGGGTAAGGATAGAACAACTTTCGGGAATGGCCCAACAAAGCGGTTATTGCTTAAATCAAGCTCGTGGAGAAGCGTAAGCTTCGAAAAACTCTTGGGAACTATCCCACAAAACCTGTTAGAGTTGATGTGCAAAAGAGCAATGTCAGACAATAGACCCAACTCAGCGGGAAGATAGGATGCAATGTCAGCATGATTAAGATCAACACCGGCAACAACAGTTTGTTTGTGATCGTCAAGAGCTTCTGCACAAAAGACACCCTTATATGCGCAAACATTAGCCCCAACCCAATTGCCGGTTGTGTTAAATGGGTCTGAATACATGGCCTTTTTCCATGCTTGGAGTGCAATGTAGGCTCGCCTAAGCCTAGGATTGGGAAAAGTCAGGTTAGGTAGAACACTTTTTTCATAATCTTCCGGCAAACAACCATTTTCAGGAAGGGTTAGGAGTTGACGACGAGTAATGTAGAGGACTTCAGCATCAGACAGTGCTAAGGAGAAAGATGAGAAATAAGAGAATAGAAGTAGAGAGAGCACTAAAAAGCAGCCTGAGGCCTGCATTTTGTGAAAGAGTAGCATGCCACACATCCACCTTGGCGAGCCAAGGCTGCCTAGCCTAGATGAGTTAAATTGAGAGGATGAATAATTGATGTTGTGCTATATTAGTGGACAGCACCAGTGGGCTTGAAATATATTTGAGAGGCGTGCAACAATCTCTCCAATTTTAGCCTTGACCTTGTTAGATTTTGATGGTAGCTATATAACTTTGGAAACAAGATGGTTATCTTTTGGCCTAATTTTACATATGTAACGGTTCTTAATGGTAAAACAAACCAAGACCAAGTCCACCTTTCAATACAAAAGAGCAAAGGATATCCATCACCATGATTCCATGTCGTCTCGGTTTTGTGCGGAGTTGCAAAGGCAAAACATTGAAACGGTGTCTCATGCTTCCAAAGGCCTCTTTGATTTGGGTGTTTGGGCAACCCAGCCCAAGCAAGCCCATCGTTGCCATAAAAATGTAAGGACATAAATAATTGGGTCGAGAGACTCTTAAGACCACTCGAGAGTTAAGTGCCCCAAATAGCTGCTGGAGACCAAGTGCCACAGCCACTCAACAGTTTGCTTCTTTTCTGGCTTTGGGTTTAGGAAACTTGTCCTTCAAATTAAACGACTTGCAATTTACAATCTAGAAAAACAAACGACATGTCATAGTGTTGTAAAAAGTTAGTACATGCACAAATTGACAATTGTTATTAGATGATTAAAATATGGAAACTGAACCTGAATCAGAGAGCAGAATAATCTGGTGACAAGTCATTGCCCATTTGAAGAAAATATGTATAGCATTAATTTGCGATATTTTGTTTCTCTTGAGTTGCGTATCAACCGCATCTTTCGAATTTCTTAAAGTCTATATTTTTATATGGCGCTTGAACAGGCAACAAACAGTAGGGCTTTTGAAAGGGAAAAAATTTAATTAATTAAACTGGGGAAGTGTACGGGGGGTTAAAATAACTGTGCCATGAGCTAGCGGACTCTTTCTAGTATTTTCACGAAGGATACTGGGAGCAAGTAGAGCATAGTTGAGCAAATGACCAAAACAAGGGAGGTTTTATATTGCTCAGCAACCATAGCCATGGCAAATATTGTTGCATTTAGGAAAAGACATCACCCACAATCACTTGCGTGGCTGTCTGCCTGTCTCTTCTCGAAAACTAAACATATATTTTAAGCTTTAATTTTGTAGTAACCCCACTAACTTGGATATCGATGAACTTTATATATTATTAAAGATTAAATTTGATATCGTAAGGGAAAGTGATTCAACTAAAATTAAAAGCAAAAAGCACCATAAGCAAGACACATCTATGTCTCTTCAAAAAGACCCTCCCCTACTCAATTACTTGCATGTATGAGAAAAATAATATTTAGTTGTGACTTGCACCTACCATATGCATGATTGAAAGTGATAGTCTTCGTTGCCCTAAATTCGCATTGATCTTGATTTAGGACCACAACTCAAGCTCGCTGAGTGAGGAACAGCAGACATGAAGCATCGTGTTTCGAGCCCTGTCACTTTGATACGACTGCAGGATGTCCAGATAGGATAAGAAGCGCAAAATTGGTCCTTGGTAATGGACAATCTAACGGTACGTGTCATTATACCTGCACATGCATTCCTAATCATAATCATACTGTGACGATGTATTATCATCATTTACATATCATCGTTTAAATATAAAGTTTGCAGATCATTTAATTTCGATGCATGGAGGAATTCCCAAATATTTTATTATAAAGTTTGCAGATCATTTAATTTCGATGCATGGAGGAATTCCCAAATATTTTATTGCAAACTTTCAACGAAAGATTATGTAAACAAAATTAGTGTAATCTCTTGTTGTTGTTGTTGTTGTCGTCGTCGTCGTCGTCGTCGTGAGTTTAGAGTCGTAATCATACAATACCGATCTGATGGTACTTTTGATTTAAAAAAAAATGCCATTGGGAAGATAGTCCATAGTGTCAGAAGCAATATCGAAATCAAATAAACAAGTTAAATAATATAGTGTGTGAAATAACAATATTATAAGTCTTGATATGGCAAGTACTACCAAACCCAAAAAAAAAAAAAAAATAGCAAAACGAGAAGTAGACAAGAAAGATGCGTAAATACAAGGGTCTGTTGTAGGTATGGCAAATTCCAAATAAGAAAGTAATTAACAAAGGAATCTAATTTCGAGAATGACAAAACAGATTTAGATTGGAGCCAAACAAGAACCCCAGAAAATTCATTGTCAAACGACAACATGTTGGGGAAATAAATTGACTATATCGATATCGAACGGGGATGAAAAACCAGTTCATGAATAAAAGGGGGTAAATACATAGACACCCCTGAGGTTTAGTCTAAGTAGCAATATCACCCCTGTTATTCATAAAGTAACATAAACACCCCTATAATTGAAAAATATGGGATCTTAACACATAAAAGTAGGGGTCTTAATGTCACTTAAAATATCAAAATGGGGGTCTTTATGTCACTTAATGAATAACAGGGATGAGTTTATTACTTAGACCAAACCTTATGGATGTCTATTATTTACCCCAAAATAAAAGTGAAATTGTGCGTTTTTTATGCAGTCACCGGTTACCAAACTGGCCAAAGATAGGTCAACGCATAAGCTCACATGGCTAGGCTACACCCCTCTTGGACTGCACCAGCCTACAGCCACCAGACACCCAACCAATTGACTGTCAAAAATTAGTCAAACAATCTTACATGTTTCATCCTTACTGGTAGTGACAAGTGAGGAATTTTATGATTTTTTTTAGCTTTAAGTCAATTTGTCAATTGTGATAGGCTTATCGCCAACAAAAATTAAAAGAAAGCCCACCAAGAATGATGCTTTTGGACCTAGAAACAAGCGAAAATTTGAATTTTTCTGAAAAACGATTATTGGAATCCAAAGTAATAGGATTTGACTATATTGGCCTGCACTCTCTATGTGCTTATTGTACTACCATTGCCAAAACCAAATTACGGGGATCACGAAATGCAATTGTTTGGAACATAATTATCAAAGTTTAAGTTGTTAAGTAATTAATTATAATAGGAGGTGTTTTGGTTGATCACTTTGATGCAATCTTCACGTGAGTTGACTAACTTTTGTATGATGACAGCTCGATCCAAACATGCATCCACGAGACTAGTGCATTCTGCACATTTCGGTCGTGTATCTCAACTTGTTGCTTCCAATTTCGTCAATTGCATTTTGCTTAGCAATTTCTTCGTGCACACACAATCACAATGTAATTGACATCAATGCTTACGCTATTCTATTACTCTAGCTAGTTATTGCTTGAATATAATACTTCTGTACATTTTCAAGGATGTCTCAGCACAATTACATTAAGTTGGAATGATTCAAACTATTTACGGTTGGCTAGAGCAGGCGTGAATCCTCTTTTCCTTCTAGCCAAAACGACCAAAAAAAAAAAAAATTGAATTCTTGGACACTAATGACTGTATATCAGAAAGTAGATACTTATCAGAAAAAGCTATAAATAATATCTAAGAAAAATATACCAAGATCGTAGCAAAGAGAAGTCAAAAGATTTCGCCAGCAACTGTTCGCAGGAATATCAATGAGAATTGGATTGAAAAGAAAACAAAGGGTAAAAAGCAAAATAAAGTTAAAGTTAACAAATTTATGGTGCTTGGACAGCGTGGACTTATGAATACGGTTTGCTCATAGCAAAAATAATAAGTTGACAACGAAGAATAACAAAATTGGGATTTCAAAAAGGTCGTGTAATAATGACGAGGAAGGGAAGAGAGTAGCGGCATTCAATGCAGACATGTCTGTGTTAACTGTGCGTAGTAAATGAGGCAGATTTTGCTTTTTATTTTGTCCCTGCTTCACTCACCTCAACTAAACGGAGACCTTGATGGAAAAGAGGGAGAGAGAGAGAGACATAGTTAAGTAGTTGGTAAGTGAGCAGTGATAGTAGGAGAGAAGTTGTTGTAGCTGGTTTGGCTCCCCGCTTCCTTCCCCTGTTTAAGTGTTTTGGGTGAGTGAGAGATTTTGCAATTACAATTCTGTTTTTTGGTTTGAAGTTTAATTTTTTGTGGGCAGTTTTGCTTCCTACTCTGCTTTACTGGGTATTTTATAGAGAAAATTTTGAAGCTTTGAATCTAGGTTTTGTATCTTTGGTGTTGGTGGGGTTGAGAGTTGGGAATCATTTAATTTGCTGAGATGTTGTTGGAATATTTTTTTAAGTGGGTGATTGAGAGTCGAGAAGCTTAAATTATGGGCCCTTGAAGGATGCCAAAGCTGGGTTTTCTCTCTGATCGCGTCAAAGGTTGGATTCTAATCTTCCTTTGTTGTTCTTTTTCTTTTTTTCTTTCGTTTTTTTCAATCTTTCTCCCTTCTTTATGACCAATTCTCAATTTGATCTCTCTCTCTTTATTGGTCTTAATACAAGATTCTTTTTTTGTTGCTGTTTTGAATGTTTTAGGCACTATCATAAAGTAAAGTCTCCTCTTCAGTTCAGTACAGCCAAAGTTTGGAATGTCACTCAATCTGAAATTTTGACTACCTATCTGATTCAAAAAGCAAGCATTTGATTTCCGCAACAACTTTGAAATCCGCTTTGCTTTTCATTTGGGTTTGAAATTGATCCTGTTTTCTTTGGGCGGTTCTTTGCTTTCTGCGTAGTGCGTACCAGTCAGATTGGTTGCAGAGAGAGCGAGTACCATCTATGCATCTTTCACTATGGAAGCCAATAACTCACTGTGCAGCTCTGATCATGGACAAGAAAACCAGAAGAAAAAACCGTTCTGGTTTGACCGTGGACGTCAAGCAAAAGTCTTCTATTCTTCGGCAATTGCAAGAACATAAGCTCAAAGAGGCTTTGGAGGAGGCATCCGAAGAAGGGTCCTTGGCGAAATCTCAGGACATTGATTCTGATTCCCTGAACCACGAAACAAGCTTTGGCCGATCAAGGTCTCTTGCTAGGCTCCATGTTCAGAAGGAGTTTCTTCGAGCAACTGCTCAAGCTGCAGACCGGATTTTTAGCTCAGAGGATTCCATTCCTGAGCTAAGCGATGCGTTTTCAAAGTTCTTAACAATGTATCCGAAGTTTCAGTCTACTGAAAAGATTGACCAGTTGCGATCAGATGAATATGGACATTTGTCTGAGTCTTTTGCTAAGGTATGCCTTGATTACTGTGGCTTTGGGCTGTTTTCTTACGTTCAAACACAACTGAATTGGGAGTCATCTACATTTACTTTATCTGAGATTACTGCTAATTTGAGTAACCATGCTCTATATGGTGGTGCTGAGAAAGGTACTGCGGAAAATGATATCAAGGCTAGGATTATGGAACATTTGAACATACCTGAAAATGAATATGGACTTGTTTTTACCGTAAGTAGAGGGTCTGCATTTAAATTGCTTGCTGAATCATACCCATTTGAGACAAACAAGCGGTTGTTAACCATGTTTGATCATGAAAGCCAGTCTGTCAATTGGATGGGTCAGAGTGCTAAAGAGAAAGGTGCTAAGGTTTATAGCGCATGGTTTAAATATCCCTCTTTGAAACTCTGCTCCAGGGAGCTTAGAAAGCAGATTTCAAATAAGAAAAAGAAGAAGAAGGGTTGTGCAAGTGGGCTGTTTGTGTTTCCTGTTCAGTCTAGAGTAACTGGGGCCAAATATTCTTACCAGTGGATGGCACTTGCTCAGCAAAACAATTGGCATGTGTTGCTTGATGCTGGGTCATTGGGTCCTAAGGATATGGATTCCTTAGGGCTGTCACTATTCCGGCCTGATTTTATAATCACTTCTTTTTACAGAGTATTTGGGTCTGATCCTACTGGCTTTGGTTGCCTTTTGATCAAGAAATCTGTAATAGGCACCCTTCAAAATCAGTCTGGGCGTACTGGGTCTGGAATGGTAAAGATCATTCCCGTATTTCCCCAGTATTTGAGTGATTCTGTAGACGGTCTTGATGCTTTGGGTAGAATTGAAGATGAAGCTATCGATGGTAATGAAGAATCAATGCCTGAAATGAATGGTGGGTCACAAATGCCTGCCTTTTCAGGTGTTTTTACATCCAACCAGGTCAGGGATGTGTTTGAAATTGAGTTGGATCAAGATAATAGCTCAGATAGGGATGGGGCAAGCACAATAGTTGAGGAAGCTGAGAGTAATTCAGTTGGGGACGTCATGAAAAGTCCAATCTTCAGTGAGGATGAGTCATCAGACAATTCATACTGGATTGATTTGGGTCAGAGTCCATTTGGGCCTGACAATTCTGGCCAGTTGTCTAAGCAGAAAACAGGTTCACCCCTACCACCATCATGGTTTTCTGGGAAGAGGAACAATAAAAGGATCTCTCCTAAAGCAACATCAAAATTGTTCAAAAGCCCAGTGTATGATGACAGGAGGATGGATCTTACATTGCACGATGATCCTGTGCTATCTTTTGATGCACATGTGTTATCAGTGTCACATGAGTTTGATCGTGTAGGGGTGATCCCTGAGGAAGAAAAATTTGCTGAAGCAGAGCCTGCCTCTGGAAATGGTGGAAAGGACGCACATTTCCAGCATGTTGGAGAGATTCTAGAAGAATCTGAAATCAGGAATGGGTCAGTGTTACCTGATTCTAAGTTGAGGTCTCCAATAAATGGGTTCAGAACCAACAACCAAACTTTCGGTATACATGATTGCAACCTTGAGAATGCTTCAGCCTCTGAAATTCGTGCTGAAAAAGGAAGTGCTATAAGAAGAGAGACAGAGGGAGAATTTAGACTGTTGGGAAGGAGGGAAAGAGATAGATTTGGTGGTGGTAGATTTTTTGGTTTAGAGGGGAATGATCGAGTGGCAAGCATGGACCGTAGGGTATCTTTTAGCATGGAAGACAACCAAAGAGAAAATTTAAGCCACTTGGAGCAAGGGGATATTTCCTTAACTACACTCGGTGAAGATGAGTATATAAGTGACATGGAATATGGTGATGAACTAGAGTGGGAAAGGAGGGAGCCTGAGATAGTTTGCCGGCATCTTGATCACATTAATATGTTGGGTCTCAACAAAACTACCATCAGACTGCGATATCTAATAAATTGGCTTGTCACCTCGTTACTTCAACTTCGGTTACCAATTTCAGGTGAAGACGCAGGAGTGCCTCTTGTACAAATATATGGTCCTAAGATCAAATATGAAAGGGGTGCAGCTGTAGCCTTTAATGTGAAAGAGAGCACTGGAGGACGACTAATTCATCCAGAAATTGTTCAAAAGTTGGCCGAGAAAAATGGCATATCTCTTGGGATTGGTATCCTTAGTCACATTCGGATGGTGGACAGTGCAAAACAGCCTTGTGGAGTATTTGAACTTGAAGATACAGCTTTGTGCAAGCCAATGGCTAATGGCCGTGGAGATGGAAAAAATGCCTTTTACCGAGTTGAGGTTGTTACTGCATCACTTGGTTTTTTGACCAACTTTGAAGATGTTTATAAGATTTGGGCTTTTGTGGCTAAGTTTCTTAATCCATCATTTATAGAAGATTTATCTACTGTTCCAGAGGACTTGGAAACGTAGGACTGGGTGAAGCATATATGAATGTTTTTGTTTATTTGACAGAAGATGGACCTCTCTGTTGCTTCTTGCAACTGACATGAAGAAGAATATACTCACATTTATTACTCTTGAGTTAGAATCTTGGACTTGGCTTTCAGGTAGATGCTGAAGTAAACAGGAAATTTGCAAAAAGTAAGATTTTGTGTGGTCTCTCTTTTGCTCTTGGAAGCATCCCTTGTGAGCAGATAGATTTGTTTATTCTTGTTGAATGTAATTCTTGTATTACTCATGCCTAGTGTCATGTAGAGTTTGCTTTGATATCATATATCAGCTGAAAGAATTACTGGTTGAAATAGAATCAAAATGGTTTGCAGACAGCTTCCACTATTGAGATATACCTGTTTTACTGGTAATGGTGTTCAAAGTTTTGTGTATGTTTAATTTATCGTCTTTGGCCTTAAGAATGGAGCAATGATTTGTAATTGATCTTGCATTTTCTGTAGTTAAGTTTTAATTGAGAAACCACATGCCTGTTAATGACAAATTTGCAAAGAATGAAGTTTCTCCTCTTCTATGCAGAGGTGAATGTGGTAGTGCAAACTTGATTTTTCTACGGAATTTTTTTTGGGAATTTTTTCCATATTGGTTCAGAAGTCGAGCAAAAAAAGTATTTATCCCCACTGCATAGGTTTGGCTATTTAAGGGAAGCAAATGTAGTTAGGGGAGGATGCTGACTCTACTTTTGTCTTAAGTAATGGCAGTAGCTTTGACTAGTCTGATTCTCATGGATAAATCTCTTTTCAGATTGATGACAGATTATGATCTACCAACTTTTAGAATCCCGTTCGCAGATTTACTGTACATTTCTCTATGATTATGCTCTGTTCAATGATATATATAAATGGTTGAAATTTGAGATCCATTCTTCTAAAACCAAATCCTTGTCTGATACAAAAAGAATCTGACATAAAACTCCTTACTGTATTTTGTACGTCTGACCGCCACTCTTTTAATCCTCCTGATCAAAATCCATTTTACCCTTTGAGATTAAACCAATCTACATGTTTCATCAGGCACCAGCCACCAGGTGCATATAGATTGAATTGAATTGAAACCATTGCTTTTTGACTTCCATGATTAAGGTTAGTTAACAATGTTCTGGCTATTAAACGCTATAATCCCTTTGAAGTACTCCAAAACTTAGGGGCATCATGGAAAAGGCAATCAATTCAAAACAGTTGAAAGAAATAAATGATTTTTAAGCATTAAGAGTATATGCAACTAACTCAGGCAGATTGGAGTGGTCCCTTGAAATGTAATAGGTGGTGTAACAGCTATGTTGCTTCCAAAAGAAGATGGCCAATTTTCCTGCCACAGGAAAAGAAAACTATAACTAAACTGTACAGCTTCAGATTTCACACCTTACCAAACTCAAAGAAAATCCAAATGCAAACAAACAGAACTTCTGTTTTCTGTTTAAGATAATGGCATTGCACAAACTGCAGATTTATATGAGGAAAATTTTCCCAGAAAAAGTGGGTGGATCCCACCTTGGTTGGAAGGCATAAATTGAGCCTCTGTTTTCGGGTTTTGTTTGGTATGAAGTGTAAGTTCTATATATCTATTCTTGAACTGCTTACTTGAGTACTTATATTTATTATAATTTATCAGAATAATATAGGGCAAGTCAGTAATACCCCACAAAGATTAGAATCACCGAGTTAACGAATTGTGACTTGCCAATCCTTACGAGACTTCAATAGCAAATTATGATGTTAAAAGAAAGCAGTTTTGATAGAAGTATTGCCTTGCCTTCAACTTTTCGGATGGTACATATTAACCCCGTCAAGGAATCTGTTAACTGATATAGAATCTTTCACGCAACGACTATTTTACCCTCGTTTGTCTTATTCAAAACTAATAAAAAAAAATACACATAAATCTCCAGCTCAACCAAAGCTACGCCGTTTCGAATAGAAAAAAGAAAAAAGTCAAAAACCCACCCGTACTTCTCTGCGACAACCTGCAGCTCCTACATCATTAATAACTTTAACTTCACCAACACACAACACCATAACCAAGGCTCCAGCGCCTTCCCTATGTTCACCATACTTAATATTATGGGGTAAATACATAGACACCCCAAGGTTTGATTTAAGTACAAACTCACTCCTGTTATTTATAAAGTAACATAAAGACCCCCATTTTGATATTTTAAGTAATATTAAAACTCATATTTTTATGTATCAAGACCCCTGTGATTTCCAATTCTGGGAGTGTCTATGTTACTTTATTAATAACAAGGGTGAGATTGTTACTTTGATCAAATCTCGGAGTTGTCTATGTATTTACCCCTTAATATTATTCGTCAACATATCATAGACATCCAAGAGAAAAACCTAAAACGAGAAAATCCAGAACAAAATAGTTTTAGATATAATGCATTATGTTCATCATACTTAAAATATTGTAATATTGTTAATATTTTCTTATTTCACTCAATGAATTGTCTTTAATACCCTCACGTTGATATTTATCTCTCAAGATTGTTTGCGATTGGGGGTTAATATGTTACTATCTGAAATTTTGGGAACAGAATAAATTTGACCAAAACAATGGGGTCTCAATTTTACCCTTAAAAGAAACCGAAATTTACTTAAGCATATAAACTGTGAAATTGTAATTTTTACTCTGTTACAGGTCCGATAATCTTACCGCGCGATTCCGTTTATGGTGTTGTTGAGAAACAATTCGCGCACGGGCCACACCACCTCTTGCACGTGCCTCTTACCGACGCGCTCTCGTCCCAACTCTCAACTCTTCCCCAAATCCAAGCCATCTGACACCCGAACAGTAATACTCAACGAAGATGGAACAAGACCACCATTGCTCATCTATTCCACCGTTCCACGCAATAGATTCGTTCAAGTTATTTATCTAAATTGCTTCGTCTTCATCTTCATCTTCATTCCTTCACTTCTCTCAAAGTGAAAGCCTTTGGGAGTAGTTTCAATGATAACAGAGAATCAACCGCAGATGTTTAACCTGAGACGACCTTCTTTTTTTAACATTTTCTCTTCTAGTTCAAGCGGTGAACGACTGGTATATTCTTCCTCTTACCCTTATTTCACATACTCTGTTTCTCTTACAGTGTTTTTATTTTATTTTTCACTTGGATTTCTAGTTAGTCTCGAGATTAGGTTTTGGTTACCAAATATGGTTAGTGATTAGCAATGTGGGTTGTGTTGCAACTAAGTTTGATAATTGCTTGCTTGTTTGTAAACGTAGACGCGTAATTTATGGCTTCTAATTAGTAATTAGATTAATTTGTTGCTCTTACAGTCTGACAAGTTAGATGCTTCTTTATATCAATCTTTTGATAGAATGCTGTTGCATGGTTATCTGTTTAACACAATTTGACATCACTCCATCACAGAAAATTCCTGTAAAATTCATCAAACACATGGGGGGAAGAACATCTGGATCAGTCTCAGTAATGGGTCCTAGTGGGAATACATGGCCTGTTGACCTGATTCAGCAGGATAATACTTTGTTCTTCGATCAAGGATGGCCAACATTTGTGAGAGAGCAATTCATAGAATGTGGCGACCTTTTGGTTTTCAGATATGATGGTGAGTTGCATTTTACTGTGCAAGTTTTTGATCAGAGTGCATGTGAGAAGGAAGCTGCTTTTAATTCCGCTGGCAGCCAAGATTCTAGCAAGTTTGATAATATTACACGACAGAAGAGAGAAAGGGAAGAGGTGGCTGCCCGATCAGAAAAAGTTTTTGAGAAAGTGCTGAAGAAAATTAGAGACATCTCTAATGATTTTCAATCAGAATGCATAGACAAGGACCAGGCAAATTCTTGTGAGGAAACAATGCAGTATGGTAGTCTATCTAACATTTTTCCCTTGCTTTCTCAATCAAAAGTTTGCAATACAAAACCAGGTGAGAAGTCAAATTGCAAAACCTGACTGTGAACCCATTTCTGCATATGCTAGTACATACACAAAAGCATAGCAAACTACTATTATAATTCTAATTCCTCTTGTACTGAGAAATTCATGGAATCATTAATTTTTATTATATTTGAGAATTATGAAAGGTTTCTTGTTTTATTTTAACTTTAATTCCATGACAAATTAGATAATTCAGTTCTTTAAATTAATTGAAATTTAAAACAAAAATAAAACAGAGAGCCATTTTCAAAAGAAACAGCAAAGAAGATGAATTGCAGTTACATGAATGAAAGTTGTATGTTGGTGTTGTCAGAACATGAAGAGAAAAAAGTTGCTGAATCTTTCAATTCATCTTTTCCCTATTTCGTCCGAATAATGAAGAGGTTCAACATCAGTGGTTCATACACTCTGGTAAGTATTTTGTTTGTTGTCATGGATTCCTGAGAGAAACGTATGGCTCACGCATTGTCCACATGTTATGTGTCAAGTTACTTCCATAATATATGATGCTGCAATACTTTAGATTAAAATTGAGAAAAATGTTACATATATTTTTTTCTGAGCATCTTTTCACTTATATCTACTATTCTATAAATTTCCTTGCCCGTCAAAGATTAGCTTATTGGCAATGAGTACTTCTTTAGTTATTTATTGAATTATCACCCTTAAGTGCTTGTTTGACGGGAGCAATGTGATTCCTCCTATCATTTTTCAAATGAGCTCAGCTGAAGCTTTCATAATGCTAACCTTTGTCTCCTTCATGTCGAAATTCCATTGGTATAGCAAGCCACTTCATTTGTGGCTTTTAGGTTTACTTTGCCTTAACATGAATTTAATAAACCACTGACTGAATCTCAAGGGTTCAGCTGAATGGTAAAAGACCAACAAAGAGGTCAAGGGTACAAGTTTCCTTGGCGCCATCTACTTGGGAGATTGCATCTCACAACTTTCCTAGCTACTAAGGTTGTATGGTTTGGAAGTAGCCATAGTTTAGAATTCGACGAACATGTAGGAAAGGTTGAGAGATATCTAGGTATAATAATAATAATAACAATATACTGACAAATTTTCTTAATTAAACTTTTAGCCTGGAGTTTGTTAGGAAGTAATGCCTGTTGCATTTTTTACTTTCTGTTGCAGAATATCCCATATCAGTTTTCAATGGCACATCTTCCAAACTGTAAAACAGAGATTGTCCTTCGTAATCTGAAAGGAGCAAGTTGGACTGTGAATTCAGTGCCAACAACAAAAGTGCATACAAGTCACACTTTTTGTGGAGGATGGTTGGCCTTTGTCCGTAGTAATGAAATCAAAATGGG
The DNA here is from genome assembly GCA_026225775.1 of Bursera palmeri. Classification (NCBI taxonomy): domain Eukaryota; kingdom Viridiplantae; phylum Streptophyta; class Magnoliopsida; order Sapindales; family Burseraceae; genus Bursera; species Bursera palmeri. The sequence continues at coordinate 69,322 of JANKKB010030185.1, forward strand.
AGACATTTGTGTTTTTGAACTTGTGCGTGAATGTGAATTACTTGTTCATATTTTAAGAGTTGGTAAGGAAGACCCACAGATTCAAAGTGGCAAACTAGCATTAAGTGTGTCAAATGTTGGGTTTGCTACCACTTACAAAAAAAATGATAGTTTGTCAAAGAAAGGAAAGAACTCTTTAAAGTTGCATTCTAAATGCATGAAAAAGATACAACTATGCAACCTGAAAGAGTCTGAGAAATGTGACATTAGGAAGCACGCTACTGCAACAAAGAACCCTGCCAGTGCTTCACCATGCTCTCAGTCAAAAACTGGCAATGAAAAGCCAGGTAAGTGTTTCAACTGTCTCTTTTAGGGTTTTGCAGTCAAGAATGATTTCTACAATGGTACAGGGAGTTCTGTTTTTCACCGCTGAGTTTTATTTTCCTTTACTCTTTAAGTGAATTTCTTGTGAAGACAGTGTCATGGATGTTACTTATTTCCTGTTAGAGAAAAATCTTGGGTTTATCTAAGTTTTAATTGTACATTTTTCAATAGTGTGCGTAAATGTAACGAGATACTTTGGATAATTCCCCATGTTTGTAAAAAATTTTCGATATGTTGATTTGCCATCCTTAGAAAGATTTGTGTACCTTTAAATTACTAGAACCATTA
>JANKKB010030186.1:5911-41693 GCA_026225775.1 Bursera palmeri
CTTTATGTTACTTTATGAATAACAGGGGTGAGTTTGTTACTTAGACCAAACCTTGGGGGTGTCTATGTATTTACCCTGTCTTATAATTCACGTCAATTCAAAAAATCAAATTTTAATAAATTTGGTGTAGACATATGTCAAAATGATGAAATCTTAATTGAAAAATTCTAAAATTATACTAATTGATATAAATTAACAAATATTGACATAAATTGTTGATATATTGGGTGGTGATGGTGGCGCATGTGCATCGAGGATGATGAAGGTGAAGTGTAGCTAGGAGTGTTAATTAATGTTTGACAATCGGCGTGGGTCCACAGATATCTCAATCATTTAGTAAGGGATTGGGCCCTACTGCTTTTTGGGTGCCCGCTCGTGAACTCTTGAGTGCACACATTCACATTTGACAATGATGTTGATTTTGATATTCATTTTTTTTAATTTCATTTTTAATTAATTATTTTTCTTTTCCTAATTAATTATTTTCCCTAATATTAACTTGCCTTGCGATTTGGGGCAAGGAAATTCTGATACTCTCACCTGTAATTATACCAAGAAGACAACACGATCCAATCATTTTTTTTCTACTTCTTTAAATCCTCTTAATTTGACAAATCAATATCCTTAACCATGATTACTGCTCTAATTAATATTTTTTAAAATTCTAATTATTGACGTCATTAATATATTATTGATAACAAAAAAAATCATCCAAATTGAAGGCTTTTTGTCTTTAAATCTAACTTTTAATAACGATATTATCACATATGATGCAGTAGACTAATTACATTTACATTTTAGTGCAATAAAATAAAAATTTCAATGATTTATGATATAATTAAAAGAATATTGCAGGGATTTGAATTCAATTGCTTAGCTATAAATAAAGAAATTAATAAGATAGAATGAATAGGAATGTTTTACCTACTTTACATCTGGCTGTTATGCTAATAAGTAACAGTAATCATTTCTCTCCACCTTTTTAATTAATCAATTGATCAAAGTTTAGCTAGGTTGAGATCATAATTGCACATTAGAGGCCTCTCATTGAATGATAATTCATTGAAATCATGTAGCAGGCAGCAGCCAAATGAATGTGGTAAAGAGACTCTCGCTAATCATATAATGATCTAGCTGGAAATAACTATTAGCTGCACAGGAAAGTTGGCATACAATTTCGTTCACTTTTTAGAGTGATTGATCCAATAGTATCCATCACACCCAGCTACGGTTGTTGCCAAATCAAATCAATTGCTTTACATAATTTCTCTCAATGAACACATACATAACTTTCGTGGCTTCGGAAATGAGCTTCTACCCCAGTAATCGTCATCGTGCATGGAGATAGATGAGGATGATTAAGCATTTATGTAACTCCATCTCCATGCATGGGCTAGCTTCTCATGAAGCCAAGGAAATTATATAGACGCTTCGCATGAATGCATATGCATCCGTCGAATTATAAGATATCACATCTTTGTTTATGAGATGCACGTGCCTTGTCACTTAATGAATGCACAATCGCTATAAAGAAGATTTTTTCAGATTTAGAATATTATTGTTGCATGAAATTGTGCATAGCTATGGATATACTGTACATGCAGATAAGTTGATAACTAGTGTACCAGAGAATCTGTGATCCTGAAGATCTCTGCAACGAAGCTGACTTCTCCATTATTGGATTCAAACCAATGAGTGATGACAAGCTGGCAACTAGCTTGCTACAACACTTTGTACTCAAAAAATTTCTCAGCTTTCATATCGAGTAATAGTTTATTAATCAACTAACAAGAATTGTTTTCAGGAATGATTGATTGGTTTTTGCACAGTGTTTAACCGGTTTCTTCTGTGACTATGCTAGAATGATTAGATTTTGAACATGTTTAGGTTGTCTGAATCTTGTTGAGACACTAAAGTGGGTTTTGATCCCCTTAAGCATGGCGAAAATTAACCAAAGTTTAATTAAAGAGTTGGCAAGTAGCTTGCAAAAATGGATTTTCACATAATAAAATATTGAAAATAAAGGTGGAGGATATATATATATATATATATAGGTGCTATAGGATGCCAAAAAATGGTATACTTTAGATGATTAAAGGACTTTGTATAATGGAATTGCTTTTGATATTTGAGAAAACTTTGTAGCAAGTGATATCTCTCTTTCAGAAAAGGATCGATGTCCTGAGATTTAATTTAAAGGAGAAATCAATAAATTAAGCTTCTAGGAAATATATGCTTTTGCATCGAGCGATCAAATATTGATCAAATTGCGATGTACTTAGCTAGGTCATGATATATCTCACCAAACAAAAGGTTTTCCTATACATTATATCATGCATTTGGAAGCACTTTTGACCATTACCAAAGTTATTTTTAAATAATAATTCGAAAGTGCTTCCTTCTTTATTTTGAAATGTTTAGAATATGACAAAAACTCTCTAGAACCCAAAAAAACAAAAAAAAAAAAACAAAAAGCCGCAATTCTTCTTTTATAATTAGCTTGAGAGTGGATCGATCGAGTTAACTTTGGTACCAATCATCAATATATGGACCAAATAATCTCCAATTAATCCATGAAATTTATGAGAAGTTTGTTTATTAGTCATAATTACCATATATATACCACGTATAGAGATATATGCAATTAGGGTTCTTAAATTGAGAATATTTCTGTATGTAAGACAAAAGGACTTCCGATTAATGTCTACCTACCACTAAAGACAACCATAATTCTCAGTTAGCCGACCCTTTGTTTATGTGATTATAGATTATCAAATGTTCAATGATAGCTGACTCATAGAATATAAATTTTTATTGCTTGATCGATCAAGGTTTAAAATATTCAACCAATCTTCAATTTAACTATCTGGATTGCACATCAAAACTTCTTTATATATAAAACAACATCAAATTGGATTAAAGAATAATGTATATCACATGGAAGATATATACATATCTTAATACAGAGAAATATTACAACATTAAACATCTTGGATTTGACTTATATATGATTTAACTCTCTCTCGATGAAGCTCAGAAGTTAATCTACATAATGCTTTCATGAGGCATTGAATGATCAAGGTAATGTATGGCCTCCATGATGACAAATGGCACCATACATGGCATCCCTTGGTGATAGCACTTAGCATACATGCATGCACATAAGAAACAAGGATAATTCTCTCATGCTCTAGCTCTTTGTTTTCTTTATTTTATAATCTTTAAGTTTTGGTTTTTCTTTTTAGAGATATGGATCAATATTTTAAAGGCATGGATGAGCTGGGAAAGCATATTGAGACCTGGGTCGAGCAAGATCCCATTTCAAAAACTAAATCATTATTGAAGAATAAAACAAGAAAATGACAAAACAAAAATGCTTAAATTATACCCATTATTTCTTTAATTAATTCTTCTCTATTTTTGTGAGGGAACACAAACTCATCGGAAACATGAACAAACAGAAAGACAATATAGCTCCATAAAGTTCCCACATTATTCTATTTAATTAAATACTATATATATGGCAGAGAGGAGTAGTGTATGTGATAGTGAAATCTTCACTAATCTAAACCATGTTGATGGGCCTTGAGGATTATATAAAATATATACATATATATATATATATATACACACACACACAAGTATTTTCTTCCACGGAATTTCTTCACAATTAGGTAAGCTTTGACTATGTGTATTAAGCATTATTATTTACCGTTTAATTTACATTTATCGATCTTTAACCTAAGGAGTAATGTTACTGTCATTATACAAATTCATTCATACAAACCAATATATGTATATATAATTTATAAATATGTATTATTCTAACCTAATTATTTGAGTTAATATTTTAATAAATAATCTTTTTCAGAACAAAGTTTTACCTAATTTTCATTGTATACCTACTACTCCATTTTAATATCTATTTAATAAAGAGAGAGAACTCTTAAATATATATATATACTTACACTAGTTGGGTCACTAACCAACACCATTACTTAAAACTCAAAAAAATTGTATAGAGATGATCAGCAAAGGAAACTTAACTACTGATTAGAAGCCAACGACTGGTTGAGTAGCAATGGGGTCAAATTCTGTTAAGGGACAATATTTAATTAATTCCTCTTATACATATAATTTCGTGACATAATATAAGTCAACCCATGCATCTTGTTAACTATCTTTAATGCTCTCTTTTGGTTGAATCTTAGCTAGAGCTAGTCACATTTATATCTTTAATAATAACAACCTTGACACAATGATGACAATTACAGCAACTAGAAATTTGGTGTTCTCGCTGATATTTTCGAAACTGTTCATGATTACTATATAATCGTGATCATGATAATCACAATGGGAAAAAGAGAAGATAAAGTCAAGTTAGGCAGCTTAGTTAGGAATTGATTATTCATATGATCTATCATGTATTTTTGCGAACGATCGTAACGTTAAAAACTACAAATAGTCAAGCTAGCTATAGCTAGCCAAAGTTTCGGAATATAATAGTGTTTATACGATTCATATATCAGGATGGCTCGAGCCAAGAAAATTAATATTTACTTTCAACATGCAAATGATCGTGAAAAGATTCTAGCTAGGCAGCTTTATATCTTCATTGGAAGAATGGTTATGAGCTGACAATGAAATGAAACTTAGCCAGATTAAGGGAAAATAAAAAGAAATTAAAGATATATATTGAAATCGATTTCGCTTTTAGCCATGCTCGTGCAAAAACAAATAAAAATTTTAATCAATGAATCAATCATGTCACTGTAAATGTAAGAAAGCTGGTGAAGTATCTACGACCCATCATGTAAAAATATATATACAAATCAAAGAGTCTCTCTCTCTCTCTCTCACACTCACTCTTTTAATATACAAATAATTGTTTTCTTTTTAGATGGTAAGCTTTATTTTCTTTTTTTGGTGATTACTTTATGAGGGAAGGGAAAGGTGAAGAGACCACAGAAAATAAGAATAGAAATAAAAAGTTCAGAAATTTAACAGAAAATATTAATAAAAACTTTGTTAAAAGCAAATAGACAATAAAGAAAGAAGAGATTTTTCTGGGGTTGAGGTAGAGAACAAAGGAAAAGACAGAAAGTGTAACGTCATGAGTTAGCCGTAGGGTTTCCTTATGTTAGTGTTTGTGGTTTAATCTTGGGCTCTCTTTGTTTTGGACTTCCTTGTGAGGAGATTACAGGGTGATCCCTTCTCATCCACATCTCTCTCACTCACTCTCTCTCTCTTTCTCTCTCTCTCTCTCTTTCTCTCTTCCTCTTTCTCTTCAGTGAGTTCTTTCTCTATTCAATTTTCTTTGTAAGTTTATTGTTGGATTTTCTTAGCATGAGATAGCAAGCAAGCAAGCATGAAGTGGTTAGATGATGATCTAGCTAGTTCAGTTCTTTAGTTAGCTATAGTTGTTATTACTACTAGTACTACTTTCTCTTTTTCTCAACTTTGTTTTATGTGTTTTCGAAAAACAAAATATTGTCTCTTGGGTTGAAGCCAAACAAAGAAGAAACCATCCAAATATGATGAAAATTATTTGATTTCTCAATTTCTTCTTCTTTGTTGTTAGTCTTCTTTCTCTTTCTAGTTTTTTACTTTTTTTTCAGCTCTTTTTTTTTCTTTTTGGGTCTTTAGATCTCTCGAAACAAATAAACAATCCTTCCTGCCTGCCAGCCAAGATATCTATAGAGTCCCATGATGCAACCTTATCATGATTTCTAGCTTGGAATTTATAAATTTCTCAGTTTAGAGAAGATGATTAAAGGTTTAATATTTCATCAACAACAGCAACAACAAGTTTTGGAAGAGAACATGTCCAATTTGACTTCTGCATCTGGTGATCAAGCAAGTGTCTCTTCAGGCAATAGAGCTGAAACTGGCACCAACTATCCGCCACAATACTTCGCTACACCATCTCAAGCTCAACCACCACCTAAAAAGAAGAGAAACCTACCAGGCAACCCAGGTTTCAAATCCATATATTATCTAATAATTTTCAATTATGTTGTTAGAACTTTCGTTTCTGGGAAATTCTTATTGTTTTTGTTTTTGGTTTTGGTTTTGGTTTTGCATCAGATCCAGATGCAGAAGTGATAGCTTTGTCACCAAAAACACTGATGGCCACAAACAGATTTGTGTGCGAGATCTGCAACAAAGGGTTTCAGAGGGACCAGAATCTTCAGCTTCATAGAAGAGGGCACAATTTGCCATGGAAGCTAAAGCAAAGAACGAACAAAGAGGTGAGGAAGAAGGTTTATGTGTGCCCGGAACCAAGCTGCGTGCACCATGACCCATCAAGAGCTCTGGGAGACTTGACAGGAATCAAGAAGCACTTTTGCAGAAAACATGGCGAGAAGAAGTGGAAATGTGACAAGTGCTCTAAGAGGTATGCAGTTCAATCAGATTGGAAAGCTCACTCCAAGACTTGTGGCACTCGGGAGTACAGATGTGACTGTGGAACCCTTTTCTCAAGGTAACTAATCACAAAATCATTTCAGAAAAATATATAAATATTTGTATTTGTTTATATATATTGTCATGAACTTTGATAAACAAACATGAGTCCCATTTAATGACAACAGTCAAAAAAATCTTCATTTATTGAGAGAGAGAGAGTAAAAAATTGACAAAGCGAATGTCTCTTTTATTTTGACATCTTCAATTACATTCTTTTTCTGATAACTTGAAGAATTATTGTAATACATTTATGTGTTGCAGCAGCAGCTATAGTACTTCTATGTTTTGACACCCTAGAGAGAGAGTGCTTAGTATGGATAAATTTAATTGAAGTGGCTTATGTGGACAATCTGTCTTTAGCTCTCAGAGTAAAAAAAAAAAAAAAATATTGGATTTGCAGAAAGAGAGAGAGATAGGCAAAAGAGAGGAAGAGAGAAAGAAAGTCAATATTTCTGGCATTGTCATAGGCATACTTTATAGCGGTTTTGCTTTGTTTGGTTGTGTTATTGAGTGTTCTCTTTTTGGGTTTTTGTTATAATTTTTTTCAGGAGGGATAGTTTCATAACTCACAGAGCTTTCTGTGACGCTTTAGCTGAGGAGAGTGCAAGAGCAATCACAGGAGTAACAAACCCACTTCTGTCCTCTCATCACCAACCAGGCTCAACTTCACATGTCAACATTCAAGTACCTCAGCATCAATTCAATCCCCAAGATCTCCACGCATTTGCACTAAAAAAAGAGCAACAAAATTTCGGCTTAAGACAAGAAATCCCACCATGGCTTGCTAGCCAACCAATGCTAGGCCCACCATCGCAAGCCGTTGATCTCTCTTCATCACCATCGTCAATATTCAACGCAAGCTTGGATCATCATCATCATAATCAACATCAACAACATCATCAAGAATTCGCAAACCCTAACCCTAGTCTTGGACCCACGCTTCCTCACTACCATCAAACAGTAGCAGCAGCTTCCCCACACATGTCAGCAACTGCATTGCTGCAAAAAGCAGCACAGATGGGCGCAACCATGAGCGGCAATAAGACTAGTACTACTGCAGCTGCTGCAGCCTCATCACCAGCTCATGGCATGATGAGACCCCACCAGCAAACTCACGTGTCTGCTGATTCGGGTAACAATATATCACCAGCTGGGTTTGGTCTGAATTTGTCCTCACGTGAAGGGCTCACCAGTGGTGGGTTTATCCAAAGCTTGACTCCATTTGGGAATAAAGCTGCTGCTCCAGTTCCTTCTGTATCTTCTGCCAATAATGCAGGTGCCGTAGCAGGTAGTAGTAGTACAGGCTCAGGTGCTCTTCTCCAAGAAATGATGAATTCTTTGTCTTCAGCAACTGGGTATGATGGAACCTCTCCGTTTGATGATGCTTTTGGTGGGATTTTGAATTCAAAGAAAGCTTCGAATTTCAATGAACCATCATCAGTACTCTCGAAAGCAACTACTCATAGTAGAAATGATCATGAAAGCAGTAATGGTGTTGGTGTTGGCGAAGGCTTGACTAGAGATTTCTTAGGTCTAAGACCTCTCTCTCAAAACGATATTTTCAGCATTGCGGGCCTTGGTAACTGCATGAACTCTTCTTCTTCTCATGACCAACAACAGCACAATCAACATCATCATAATCAGTCTCAGAAGCCATGGTAACTTGGTAAGGTAAATTAATTAATTAGCTAGCTACAGCAGCTCTTCATGTGTTTAGGTTTGATTTTCTCCTTTTTTTCAAAATAATTTTTACCTTGTTTCAAGCTTCCAAAATGGAAGCTAAGCTCCGAAGATCGAACATGAATATTTCAATACCTTATGTAGCTATATTTTCAGAATAATATTTTTTCCAGTCTTATTTACTAGTAATTGTTCGTTTATATATGTTTTTATATAAAGAATAATTCTACACATACAAACCGATAATATCAATTTTATATAATCCTATGTAGCATAATTTTATTCTTATATAATAAGAGACCTTGAAGGGAACCTTAGGACTACGCTTTGCTTTTGTTCTTTACAAGTAAACAAATCCATATTCTATTGTATATATTTACCTAGGCTGTTATATATTCAGTGAGAGAAGCAAAAGTTCAAGAAAGATTGGCTTTAATTAATTAATTAATTATAGTGTTTATTATCTTAATTAAAATTTTGTTTTTTTTAAAGCTTTTAATGGTTGATATATAGTTTAAGTTAATTAATTCCTTACATTACTACGAGGAATCTATTATATGTCTGAATTGATCACAGCTGGTTAATATGTGGACACTACACAATTACTTTTATATGTATCACATGTGAACCAACATTAACATCAGCTGATTATTAATAGAATATGTCTAAAAATTAATTGCTACTTTTGATGCTTGTGGACAAGCATTTGTTTGAAATTAGTATTTTGTAACGGTTACTAATTCCATTAATTATGAAAGTTAATTATATATTTGAATCATGCATGCGATATGTATATATACAAACCCTTTTGAGTCTCTTTGATTTGCAATTTACTTACAATTTCTTTTTCTTCAGAAAAATTATAAAAATGGAATATTTAATTTGCTATAAATATTGCGTTTCAAATCATCAAACAAATATAGATATTCAAGAATCGATTGCAAATTTAGTATGATGAAGTGACGCTATACAAGAAGACAAGTTTTTACTATTTAATTATCCCAAGGTAAATTTCCATTATTGGTTACTTCACGATGCTCCCTTTAATCTTTGATATGGTTGATATGGTTCGGTGGATAGCACTTAACAATCACAAAATAGATCTTTTTTTAATCTTTAATTATTAGATAATTTATATAATTAACTTTGTGTTACAAAGTTGGGAAGATAATGGTTAAAACCATAACATCAAACATCTAAATAATTAAGGATGATATGTTAATTACATTACAAATCTCGATAATGACAATTATATAATTGGATTAACTCATACTAAATTGTACTACAATGCTAATAGAATGATTAATATAAACTGACGCAGTAATGTTGTGGATAACCTAATAGAATTTTGAAGATTAATAATGAAAGAATAAACTTTTTGAATATGCAAACATACAACATGTTATAAAGGGGAACATAGGGATATACGCTTGATGTGTACAAAAGCATTGGATTCTGCAGTAGAAAGGTTAGTAAAATGTGCATGTATAGCACAAGTAAGGTAGCTTGCTTGCTAGCTAGCTTTGTAAGACATATATGCATATGCCATGTACCTGTTTTTATATATAAAATCAAAAGGAGATGATGTTTGACACCTCTTGTGGGTGCAAGTGGGATTCAATCCCGAGGGAGGATCGCTCAACCTCATTGGGCTACTCATAACTCTCTTTTACAAATGCATGTGTACATACATGTATGTACATGCACTTTGTTTCTTTTGAAGTTCTGAACCCTTGTCATGGTATGATATAAATTAATTTGTATTTTGTATGTGAATGTGTCATGCGAGTGTATGCAAAACCTGGATCAGAGATTCAGAAGTTATTTTACATAGAATGCTACAGAAGAGGAAAGAATAACTTGAAAAATTAAGATGTTTCTTTCTAGGACAAAGTTGAAAGAAATGCAAGCAATATAGTTTAGTGATGATCATCTTCATGATGAGAAACTAAACTATCAGATGACGTGACTTGCCTGGAGTTCATCCCTTATTCTGCAAACTAACTATCGATGACAAATATGACAGAATTATTTTTGGAAAATAAGCCAAAAAATCAGAACGATGATCAGCGACCTGCAGCATTGGTTAATCAGTATGAGGTGTTTGTATGACCATTTATAGTATTATTGCAGTCTCCTTCTAATAAAATGTATTTGGAAAGCAAGCAAGGAAGGGAGCCGCTAGATAGAATATTATCAAACAGCTAAGCTAATAATGACCTAATTTACGATGTCTTCTTTGGGATACTTGAAGTATAAAATTAAGAGAAAAATAAGGTAAAACGTGTGTGTGTATATATAATATATTTATATAACTATACACGGATAGATAGAGAGAGAGAGAGAGAGAGAGACTGATCAGAGAGAGAGAAATGTGTTTGAGTTTGAGTAATCAAATAGGAATTATATATAAGTAAGGTATGATTAGCCTATCATCAGAAAAGGTAGTCCTGTGAAAAGTTTGCAAAACCAGAAATTGTGAGAAAAGAAAGATGCTTATCTCTGTGATACAATGCTATATGTTAGGTAAATTTAAATAGATGTGTGGACTAACTTTGAGAGTAGCGCTGGCACCTGTCCTGTCATTGGTTTCAGAAAGAGCTAAATTGAGAAAAATAAAAGATTCCTCTGCAATTCCACCTCCCTTTGGTCTTCAAATCACTTTGTATGTCATTATAGGCTGAGAAAAAGAGAGAGAGAGTATATCATATATGGCTTAATTGTGACTTGTGAGAGGCATGCATGCATGCATGAACACATGTTATTCATGGATATGACTATATATATCCGTGCAGTGAGAGAATGATTATATATGATAGATGTATATAATCATATATAATCATATATGCTATATGATAGGTGTATGCATGTTTATCATGATAGATGTTCTGACAAGATTATATATTTTGTCACATACATGCATGTGAATATTTTTAGATATTGTCTTCTTGTTGATTATAATTAGAGAAGGTAATAAAGAGGTGGGTGGTGGGCTATGGAAAGGGCAAGCACATGCCCCAAAACCCACATAGTTTTCCTGATTTATGATGCTTTGTTGGTTGCTTTTTGTCTGGTGAGCTTCTTTAAAAACAAATATGTGGTGGTATCTCTAAAAGCTGACTGACCATCATCAAAGGCCAAAGCTGAGAGCTATGCCAATATTATAGCTTAGATGGGGTTATGGCTTTGTGTCTGTTTACGTATTTTCATGGTTTGTGGCATGGCTAAAAACTAGTTGACTTGTCATTGTAAAAGATGCTTCTTCTTTGTGTTAATAATAGTACTGTACCTTTTTCTTTGACTTACAGTCTCTTCACATTATCACAATTCACACCCCTCCCCTCTCTCTCCTACTCACTTTGTTCTTTTCTTTTTCTTTTCTCCATACACTTGCTTGGTCATCATGTTCATGATTCTTTCATAAATCATCAATCAGAGATTAGAGGAAATAATCAAAATGAATGGTTGTTTTGATTTTAGCTGATTTTTTTTTAATTTCTAATTAAGTTCAATTCAAAAGATAAAAATATCATTTCAAATAAGTTTAAAAAATGTTAAAAATACGTATTTGATAAGTTGATGAGTTGATCTAATCCTATCAATTTAACATATGTGATAAGCGAGATATTCATCAACTCGTCAATTAATTAGACAATTAAAAAAAAGTTTAGTTAGACTTAAAAACACCCTCTGAACTTAATTATTTTTGCACATTATCCTAGATCAATTTCAATTAAAATTTGCATAAAGACCCTTTTCATATCCTCAGTAGATTTTGTAAAAATATATTCTAGAACTCCTACAGAAGGAGTATATGTATGAATAATCAGGAGTTAGATATAAGGATATGAAATTAAGGTGGGGAGGTGGTGCATGTACTGAGATTCGACTGAGCAAAGTGGTAGTACTACTCTATCTCAAAGAGTGAAAGAAACATGCCAGAACAAAGTATAATTATTACACAAATTCTAGGCCCACTGCAACTGCATAAGGTAGAGGCCACAATCCTCTCTAGGGAAATTATATGATGAAATGATAATTTCCCTCTCTAGGGAAATTATATGATGAAATGATCTGCAAGTTCAGGCTTAGATTAGATTAGGTATGTAGAGATGCAGCCAACCAAAGGGTCCACAGGATCTACAGTACTTAAAAGTTAATTTTTATTGCTGGAAACAACAAACAGGACATTTATTAGTGCTTGTTGCCATGTTGGTGTCTAAGTTTTAACTTGTAGTGGACACTGCAGGTCCTGTTTTCATCTCTTTTTCTTTCTAATTGTTTTCTGTTTTATAATTAAAACTCTGCTTTTTCAGCCCTCTGCACTGGCCCTTTGCTCTTCTGCCTTTAATTTCTGATTCTGCTATGTCCATACTAATCCTTACCAACAGTACTACAAACTTGTTTCCTCTCCCATTAATTTATGTATTCCACACCCACAATTGTAATTTGATGATTAGATCATAAAGAGAATTTCTTGAGGCTTGAATCATGCATTTTCCCATTATCTCCATGTTTGTTGTCTCTCAAACTAAATGGTGCATATGTGTTGTACTATGTTGGTTGCTGGCATATATGCGGGAAGTTCAAGTTCTGGCCTTACCTTAAGGACATATTAGGACTTGGAAACTAGTATATTGGGTTAATTTTCTCCACTTTACCTATCTGCATGTGGTTGATTCACAGCGTTTGAGCCATAAACACACTGCAATTGAGTAATTATAAAACAGTAAAATTACATATGTAATTATTTCATACAATATCACTCATATAATCTGAACAGTCATAATCTTATTAGATGGGTGGTTATCCATTCAGTAATATTGTGTTACCTCAAATTGTATAGAACAGTTGTATAGATAGGTTTTACTCATTATCAAATTTTATATAATGCACGCCAGATTTATACACCAGATAATTGAAATTCCATGTGTAGTTGCTCCACCTGATATTTTCTTGTAGTCAAGAAGATCATTTGATATAAGTAGGAGAAATTCAAAAGAGGCCTGAGACATGCAGAAGGGAAGAAAGCCTAAAAAGAGCCCACAAAAGGCCCACTTACAGGCTGATATCTCTAAGCATTATCATGTTATTATCCAATGCATGGAGGCCCATTGACCTCAAAAAAAACTTTGCTTGGAAGGAAAACGTGTTCCATTTTTCTAACAAGATTTACATGTAAAACCATCTCATCACCTAAGCGAACTTTTAGGCTTCCTTTGCTTGAAAACTTAAATGACTCCAAAAATGTTGAATTTGATACATAAATAAATCTAGTTTGTAAAATTACTTTGAATCTGCATATTATTACTAATTGAGATTGTGCGATACCAAAATGTTATATAAAAGATCAAATTACATTTTAGTTTTTCAGATAATATAAATTAGAGAGTTTTATTGATATGTGATTAGATTCGATTAAGTTTGAAGTCATTAAAGCACATGATCAACATAGATATTATCGGATATTATCATATGCGATTTTTTATTATATATCGTTGAACATTCAACTATTGGACTTTATATATCATCAATTATTTGATGCCAAATACTATTTATTATTTACATCTCCATTTGTAAGCGTGGGCCAACTTTCAAATCATCCCTTAGTTTCGGACAATCTTTACCATTCTTTCTATACTATTAGATGTAATCTACCTTATAAACATACTGCAAATAAAGCATTATTATCTTGTCTTGATAATATTAAATCTTACTATTTACTAAAAATATTTTTTGACTTGTCTTACAATAAGAAATAATTCTTGAAATATTAAATTGAAATTTATTAATTACTATTTAAAAATGTAATAAAATGTATTAATTTAATAGGAGACCTGAAAACGTGATCCCGCTAAATCGTAGAAAGCATTGAACCGTATTTGGTGACTCAGTGATGCACTCAAAATGGGTAGTGACACAACTGCAACTCAGTCAACCTCAACCACCACAGCCAAGGCCAAGTTCAAGTTGTCAGCAATGGCTAGAATGCGCAAGCGAACCTCCAAAACGAAGCTCTTCCTCTCCGTTTTGCTTTCAGTCTTGGCTTTCGGTGGCCTGGTCCCTGTCTTCGCTCCTCTTCCGTCCCTCTCTTCTCACCAACCTTTACTTCATCATCATCACCTCGGTCGTCATCATCGACACAAGAGAGTAACTCTCTCTCACACATTTCCTATTTGTATATGAATTTGATATATAATAATTTTTTAATATTTTATTTTTGAGGAAATGTAAATTGAAATACAGTTGAATTTATGGTATTTTTTTTATAGCAAATTTAATATTTCGTTAAATGATAAACGTTACTAGCTTAAGAAGTAGCAAAGATATGTTTTTTGGGGAAGTTGTTTGATCAATTCTAAAAATTTATTTATTTATTTATTTATTGGTGTTTGAGGAAGTGCCGAATTTTATGGTCTTTCTGAATAGTAATTTATCTATTTCGTTCAATGTTCAAGTTTAGTAGCTTAGGAAATAAATAAATAATTCTTTTTAAGGAAATTGTTTGATAAATTATAAAAAAGTTTATTTTATTATTATTATTATTATTATTATTTGTTTCTGTATGAACTGTATATTATTTTAGCTTGTTGAAGTTAATTCATTTTTTTCTCCTAATAATTGGGTGGAATTTGGGTTTGTTATATATATCAGATGAATGTTCGAAAATTTGAAATTGATGATGATAAGTTCTGGAAAGATGGTCAGCCATTTCAGATTATGGGTGGTGATGTTCATTATTTCCGGGTGCTTCCCGAGGTATGTCATTTCTTTTCATTTATTTATCTTCTAATTCAGTGACGTTGTTGCGGAAGTCAGTTCTCTGCAATGAAATCTTCTATATTTGTTCTTGTGTACATCAACATGAGTGTAAGTTTTATTATACGCATATACTCGAAGGGAGTCTTTGCTAGTTTATCGGAATTAGTAGGAACAGTAGAGTGTTGATCATGTTGAAGAAGCATATGGCGCTGCTGAAGCATTGCATTCTTCTAAGAGCTTGGCTATATATATATATATATTTCTAAAATTTTCGATAAAAAAGTTTGGTTGTTATCTTGCAGAATGTTTTGATGAATATAGTAGCAATTTCTAAAGTTTTTATTTTTAAGGTTTTTTTTTTCTTTTTTTCTTTTTTTTTTTTTTTTGGTAAAATGGTGNTTTTGATGAATATAGTAGCAATTTCTAAAGTTTTTATTTTTAAGGTTTTTTTTTTCTTTTTTTCTTTTTTTTTTTTTTTGGGTAAAATGGTGATGTAGTGGTTATATATCTTACGAATGCAGTATTGGGAGGATAGACTTTTAAGAGCGAAGGCTTTGGGGTTGAATACCATCCAAATTTATGTTCCTTGGAATTTACATGAACCAAAACCTGGCAAGCTGGTTTTTGATGGTATTGCAGACCTAGTATCATTTGTCAAACTCTGTCAGAAGCTGAATTTGCTTGTTATGCTTCGAGCTGGACCATATATATGTGGAGGTCAGTCTTAATAGTTGGATTCCTCTCCTGCTATTGGCTGTTCGATTTACATTTCTTTACATGGTTTATTACAAGTGATTGACATACTATTATGTTGTACATAATTTCTAATATTCCTCTTCCTCTCTTTTTTTTTTTTTTTTTTGTGTGATAACTTTTATTTTTTTGTTTTTCATTGTTGGCACAATAATAATTGTTTCCTTTGAAAATACTCTTTCATTGCAGAGTGGGATTTGGGGGGTTTCCCACCTTGGCTCCTTGCCATTAAACCAGCTCTCAAACTGAGGTCATCAGATCCCGCTTATCTTCAATTGGTACGTTCACCTGCAGTTTGTTTGCTCAAAATTGTGTCTCATTATTTTAATTTTCTAATGAAATTTGTTTTAGCTGCTGCTTAGTTGATGTCGATTCACCAGGTAGTGCATTATCTATGATTATAAGTCAATGTGAAATGTTGTAGGTTGAAAGATGGTGGGGAGTCCTACTCCCTAAGATAGCTCCTCTTCTTTATGAGAATGGAGGCCCTATTATGATGATTCAGGTACATGGATATGTTACTTTTTGCTTAGCTGTTTAACCATGAAGTATAATTGACAAATAAGCAGTTAACATAAAGGGCATTTCCTTCTTAAGGTTAAAGAAAGGTTGAACTTTTGATAATTATGTATGGTATTTTCAACCTTCTATAGTATTATTAGATTCTCTACAAAGCATAATGTCTGAAAGTTTCTCAAAAATATCAATAAAAAAGAACGATTTTTTTTTTTTTTTTTACAAAGGAGTCTATCCATTATGAAATTCTTAACTGATTTTGGAAAAATTTTGAAAAATGAAGCTAATAAATTGTTTTGCCTTGGAAGATGGTTTGATGGATAACCTTGCCTTTGACAAGTTTTGATAATGAATCTTTAGTTAACTGTTAACATCACATATGGGAAAGGGCTACTTTTGTCATGAAGGAAATGTAAGAACCTATTAATTTGTAAAGTTGAACATCAAATTCCCTACTTTAAGTATCAATGATAATTGATATTCTTTTGCAGATTGAAAATGAATTTGGTTCATATGGAGATGACAAAGAATACCTTTATCACCTTGTGAAAGTCGCCAGAGCACACCTTGGGGAAGATATTATTCTGTAAGTTGTTTTTTTATATATCTGGCCTCATTCCTTTTATATATATATATATATATTTATCTCAGGGTTATTCATTTGCCTTTAAATTTGGCCCCTTTCCAATTACCTGGGTTTGACTATTTGTGGCTTAAATTCTGACTGTTCTTACTGTTAATACATTCATTTTTCTTATTATGTATCAGACTCACTTAAACCAATTTTTCTCCCTACTAGTGATGCTAGTTTTTGTTGCATGCTGACATGCATTATTCCTTGAAATTTTACCAAACTAAATATTCGGCTGATTGAAAGTTTAGTAATTAGTTTAGTGCTTTCATTTTAGATTTGAGATGATGTGCTAATTATTCAAATAATGTATCCTTCTTTTTGTCCCCAAGTTAATAATAATTTCTTTAACAATGCTTATTGATTATCTTACGAGTTTCAGCTTCTAGATGTTGATTTTCATTGAAACTTATACATGATGGGAACACTTCTTTTTTATTCATTCCTCCTTAGTTCTTTCTCTTGTATATTTGCAAACATTTGATGGAGTGAAAACATGTGCACTGATTTGGTCATGCAATATGAAATTGATGGAGGTATTGTAAATGCTGCATTGCTTTATCGTGCTACTGGTAGACATTTCTTTTTGTTACATGTATTAGAAAGGTTTTCCAATTGCATACTTTAACAACTTGGACATTTTTCATTATTCTTTCCTTGTGTGATTATCTTTGCTTTTCTTGACTTGATTTTAATGATTTCAGGTACACTACAGATGGGGGTTCTAGGGACACTCTAGAGAAAGGGACCATCCCTATAGATGGTGTTTTTTCCGGTAAAGTTGAGAGTAATATATATTAGTTTCTTAGTTCTAAGCATAAGGGAGATGAATGCCTCTTTGAGACTCAAGAAGCTCAAATACCAATCTTGTACTTTTTCTTGATATCCTTTTGTAGTTTGTACATCTATTGACATTATTTATACATAGAAAAAGGTTGGAAAAGTTCGTTAAATAAATAACTGAGATTTGCACTAGGCATAATGTACATAATCTTATGGTTGAATCATATGTTTTACGAATAGTCTAATCAGGACTACTGTTTTGTAGCTGTTGACTTCTCTACGGGTGAAGAGCCTTGGCCTATATTTAAATTACAAAAGAAGTACAATGCCCCAGGAAAATCCCCACCACTCTCTTCGTAAGTGTCTTGTTACTCTTGGAATCCTTATTACTGTATCAATAGTTCATTGCTCATAATGCTTGTAATTTCAGGGAGTTTTATACAGGCTGGCTTACACACTGGGGAGAAAAAATTGCAACGACTGATGCTGATTCTACAGCAGCTTACTTAGAAAAGATTTTGTCACAAAACGGTTCCGCTGTGCTTTATGTAAGTCTTACAGTTTCCAATATTTGTCACTATCATGCAATTGTTGACATGGTGATCACTTATTTTCCAGATGGCGCATGGTGGGACAAACTTTGGATTTTATAATGGAGCAAACACTGGTGCAGATGAGTCTGATTACAAGCCAGATCTAACTTCTTATGATTATGTAAGGAAGATATTGTCTTGTTTCTCAGGAAACTGATTGGTTGTATGCACCAAACTGATAGTGTTCTTCGCCATTATCCCAGGATGCACCAATTAAGGAATCTGGAGATGTGGACAATGCAAAGTTCAAAGGTATAGTGTTATGTTTGTTTTTCCTTTATAGTTGGGATAAACTTTCTTCGGTTTTCTGTAACTTCTCCCTTCTTTTAAAAGATTATGCAATTATTGTCATTCTCTCAGCATACTAATATGATATTTATTTGTTTATAGTATTAGTCTCCTGATTTTTTTTTTTCTGTTGCAAGTAATCCTTTGCCCCAAGATATTTTGTTAACAAAGACTGTTCTGCTTTCAGCACTTCGGGGTGTGTTTGGGAAATATAGTGCCACATCTCTTCCTTCAGTTCCTCCTGATAACGAAAAGGCAGGATATGGACCTATTCAGTTGCAGAAAACAGGGTTGTTATTTGATTTACTTGATATGATAGATCCTGCAGATGTAATTCAATCGAAAAACCCAATGTCAATGGAGTCTGTGGGTCAGGTGTGTAATACAAATGATCTTCTTTGTATTTCATCGTTAAGTGCTTGATAGGGATAGAGGATTGCTGAACAT
Organism: Bursera palmeri; assembly: GCA_026225775.1. Lineage (NCBI taxonomy): Eukaryota > Viridiplantae > Streptophyta > Magnoliopsida > Sapindales > Burseraceae > Bursera > Bursera palmeri. The sequence goes on from JANKKB010030186.1 coordinate 24,833, forward strand.
TATTGGCACATTTGGTTTTCTTTTTCTACATCCAGATGTTTGGATTTCTATTGTATGTATCTGAATATGAGGAAAAGGACCATGGAAGCAGTCTGCACATACCAAAGGTACAGAAGAAGTTTTTTTTTCATAACAAGCTAAGAAATTCACTTTTTACATATATAGCTATGTGCAGTTTCTCTTCTCATTGTTTGTTTCAGTATTTACAGAAATAAATAAAAAGTTTAAGTACTACTGTTACAGGTTCATGACAGAGCTCAAGTATTTATCTCGTGCCCATCTGAAGGTAATGGTGGAAGGCCAACTTATGTTGGTACAATCAAAAGATGGTCAAATCAAGCACTTGGCCTCCCAAATGCTAAATGTGGCTCCAATATCAGCTTATACATTCTGGTAACTGTTTATGTACATCCATTTTGATTGGTAGTTGTTAGTACATAGGCGTTATGTGTGGTTTTCTCTTTTCTGTTTTGTATGTTTGATGAGGCAAATGATGCAATATTCCTTTTCATTCCGATTAATATATATCCTTCTTCAGGTTGAAAACATGGGTCGTGTAAATTATGGACAATACATTTTTGATGAGAAGGTAAAAGTTTAGTCTTTGCTTCTCAAGTTTATCAAGTCATGGTTCTATGTCTTTTAGATCCTATAATTTTCATTTCTCTCCTTGCCATTCATATAGCATTATAAGTCATGTTTGTTGATGTAAGAAGTCCGTTCATACTTACTCTTGGTCTTGATGATAACTTGAAAGTTCCTTTCTTTGCCAATCACAGTGTATACAGTGAAGGTTAGAGAACTTTCTTGCAATCCTTATTGTTGACAGCTACTCTTTCTGGATTATAGGGCATTTTGTCTTCAGTTTATTTAGACGGGAACGTTCTGCATGGATGGAAAATGTTTTCTATTCCTTTTCACAACCTTAACGAGGTGCCAAAAATCAGTCCCATCATTCAGGTTGCATATTCAGGATCTGTTAGAGTTTCTTCTCGCAAAAAATTAGAACATAAATCTGGTATGTCTTAGGGCCTTAAAAAAAGGCTGAACACTCATTAAATTAATGTCATTACTGTCACTTTCATTTTTGGTTCTGCAGTTAACCATGACTCCTTTCTCTTCTTTATTGTTTAATCAACGAGGTTACAAACAATGATGGAGAGAAAACAATAAATTATTAATTGTTAGGATCTTCTTCTGCAGAGAACATATCAAAAGAACCTGTATTCTATGCTGGCCGTTTCTCTATTGACAAGGTAGACCAAGTTAAAGATACATACATATCGTTTTCCGGTTGGGGTAAAGGGATTGCATTTGTCAATGAGTTTAACATAGGAAGATATTGGCCGGTAAAGTATTACTTTCCTCTGTTATAGGCACCTCTCTCGTGATTTTGTTGTCTGGTTTAATATTATGGATCATATTTTACTCTACGAACGAATCTATAATCGGCTCTTTTTGCAGTCTGTTGGACCTCAATGCAACCTTTATGTCCCTGCTCCAATCCTTCGTGATGGTGAAAATAGTGTGGTATGGAATGTTTAATGTCAAAATGAGCACAAGCTAAAATCAACAGTTTCAAATATTATATCCTTGGTTATATAATATTCTTTATTTGCAGGTCATATTTGAGTTAGAATCTCCAAACCCTGAGCTTGTGGTACATTCAGTCAATAAGTCAGACTTTATGTGTGGTTCAAGTAAATTAACGTGAATCAGCGTTAACTCTACCGTCTTTTGTCTATTGAATGTCTTGAGCCACGCCGATTACTCTCAGGAGTAATTGATCTACCTCCAATCCAGCAATGCTGCGTCTCTGAAAATCTTCTTCACATGCAACAGTTTGAGGCAAGCATCTAGTGGGTTATGTTTCCGGTGGACATATCTGGATGAGCGATGTTATTTAGGACAGTGACAATAGGCGGGAGGTGAAAGAAGACATCAAGGAAAGAACACAAGCGTTTGTACAATTAAAGAACATCATTCATCTTGGAACTAAATGTAAATGTGATTACTAAGTGCCTCTAAGGAGATAAATAAAACTCATCACTCTAATAAGATGAGTACAGAGAACAATTTTCACTTTAATCTTACTGATCCGCGGTTACATCGCATTGGTATAATATGCTTCAATGAGAATTGACAGTCAAGTTTCTTTTATTTCAAGTTGTCTAAGCATTCTCTTATGATCAAAACTACAAAGAAACGAAGCCAGTCTGCTCCCAACAAGATATTCGGGAACTGGCGACTATGCTACATATGGTACTGACTACAAACCCAATATCGAAAGTGGAAGAAACAAAATCATTTTGAAGATCTCTTAGAATCATCCTTTTGATCCTTGTCTGATTGCGTCATAGCTGCAGCTGCCATCGACATGGCTGCAGCTGCTGCCCCCAGCTTTGCACCACCAGCTGCTTTCATGACACCAGTGATTTTTGCAAATGCAGCTATGCCACCTACAAGTACAGCCCTCAAGGCAACCGTTGGCTTTACTGCCATATTATACCTACCTGTAGTTTTCAATAGTATAACAGCTTGAGAAAATATAACTTCCAAGCCACATAACATATAGAAGATAGAAATAGATTCGGAATAATTGACATGAAACCAGCTATACAATATCAACTATTCAAATAAAGCTAAAAAAAAAAAAAAAGAAGAAGAAGAAGATGAAGAACAGTAAGACTATTTAAGGAAGAATTGGAGGATTTGGCACATATTCCTCCAACAAAACAACATTTACAAGAACATAGTCCCGCATATTTGCTCTTAACCGATAATCTGATTTCTTAAGGCCTCAAACTTCTGCAAAATTCACATAACAAGAAGCAAACATTACTAAATGACAATTGAACAGTTAACAGCCCCTCCCTTTTGTCCCCCTTCCCCTCTGATCTTTGACACAGACACTTTATCCTAGTTACCCACTAATACCAAAAAGCATTTCATCATTCTGATTAGCAATCATCAATATCCATAAAAATCATAATGTAGAATAACTTCTATACTTTTTTCCCCTGAATGCTACATGAAAACTTCCCATTATATCTGCAATATCAGGCTACAAGCAAGCAAATAGCGGGATCTAAACTTTCAATAGTATAATTATCTTTGTCTCAAGAAGCATTGCCATTCAAGGCATCATCCAATCGAGACTTGAAGTACATCCATTGCTTTTGGAAGAAATCATGCAAAAGAATCTTATTCGCAAGTGCTTGTATACTGCCTTCTGACGCACTGTGCTGACTAAAAAAGGTCAAGAAATCCGTGCATTTCTATTTGGCTAAATAATAATATCACATAGTTCCTCTTCTTTTAATATACACAAATATAAACTATACAAGACTTGAAGTACATCCGTTGCTTTCAGAAGAAATTATGCAAGAATCATATTTGCAAATGCTTGTATACTACTTTCCTACATATCATGCTGACTAAACAGGTCAAGAAATCCATCTCCTCCATCATTTCTATTTCGCTAAATAGTCATACAACACAATTTCCTCTTCTTTTAATATTCACAAATATACACTAAACATAAGCACCGATATAAAAATTCTGATCTGATATTCTCACTTCTACACGTGAAAGAATTAATCAAGACTCAGCTTTTCACCTAATATTATCACAAGATCTTAATCAATACTTGAAACTTAACCGAAGACTTGAAGTACATCCATTGCTTTCTGAAGAAATTATGCAAAAGAATCTTATCCACAACTCCTTGCATACTACTTTCCGACACATTCTGCTGATCCAACAGGTCCAGAAATCAATCCCCTCATGCATTTCTATTTGGCTAAATAGTTTTATAACATGATTTCCACTTCTTCTAATATTCACAACTACAAGACTATATATAAGCACCAATATACAAAAATTCTCATCCTGATATTCACACTTTATGAAAGAATCAATCATGACTCAGCGTTTCACCAAACATTATCACAAGATCCTAATCAAAATCTTGAAATTTAACCCCAACCAGCATCTGGGTCAGCACAAACTTCCTCTAAAAACCAATTTTCCCAACGCATTGCATCGAAATTGGGAACCTTTTCTCTCAAAATTAATTGGTTTCAACAGAAGAACGAGAAAGACAAAGAGAACCCAACAACATGTATAAACAAAGAAACAAACAAACACATAAGCATTAAGCAGATGCAAATGCATTGCGATTGAGAGAGGAAGAAAACGAACCTAACACAAACAGTTTTGATAAGTTTTGGTGAAACTGTGAATTGGAGAGTTCGAAAGATGTGATTTTTATAAGTGGGTCACCGATTATCCTTCACTGCCGGAACTAGAAATCAGGTTTGCTGCGTCTTTTATATGTGGTCTACCAATGAGAAACGACGACCGATGTTTCAAGTTGAAAGGCGGTGATGTTTCAATGTGTAACGAAATGATGTAACTGTTCAAAGAGGTGCTCACCACCGTTGGATAGGGGGAAATACAATAACCCCCCAATTAAATTTGAAGAAAACACTTAACCCCATATTTTTACTAAACTAACACTTACCCCCTAAATACCCCTAAAAAACTAACATTTACCCCCAAATATTTGGGGGATAAGTGTTAGTTTTGAGAAAACAATGGTAATTTTTTGGGGGATAAGTGTTAATTTAAGAAAAGTGTGGGGTTAAGTGTTTTCTTGAAATCTAATTGGGGGGTCAGAAAATTTCCCCGTTGGATAGAGATCACTTGATGATCACAATTTTGAGGGGATTTAGTATAGATAACCAAGTTTTGGGGGATCACTATTTTTATTATTCATTAGTGTGCAAAATAAGGAATGTTTGTTGAACTCCAATGATTTTGTGAAAATTTTTTCTTAAAATAATAAAAATTATCATCAAACATTCCTTATTTTGCACACTAATGAATTACTTGTATTTAAAAAAAAATATTTTACTTACTGATATATTTATAAAAAGATTGATATCCTCATGTTTTTACCTTAATAAAGGTAGAAGATAAGTTTTAAAATTTATAAATTTTTCAAAAAATTATCAAAAGTCCTCTTATTAATATTTTTTTTCCTCATTTATCATCTAAAAAAATGAAAATGGTTTAATAGAATTCTTTAATGGGAATGTGAAGATTTTTTTTTTTAAATAGAGTTATTTCTCTTCGTTTTAGGTCTTGACTATGTCCAATAGATTGACTGCTGCATCCTCTATAACTAATAAGTTTAAAAAGATATTCTTATTATCAAATATTAAAAGATTAATAAAAAAATCTTATCAAGTTGTCAAATTAAGATCATAATATTTAAATTTTAACGTTAAATCATTTTTTAACACTCCTTTTTAATTTGAGTCCATTTTATTAAATCATTTTAAATAATTTGACGATATCTATTTATAAGACTATCTTTAATGACTTTTGAAAGAGTAAAATTGTTATCTTTTTATACTCACTTTCCTCTATGTTGAAGCATTGAAACAAAACATGAGAGTACTTATTTAAATGATTGATAATGAAAATTCATTCTTATCCAGAAAGTTCAGAAATTTATTCAAAGAACCTTCCATCACTTAAAACGACCTCGTTTCATCCGACACCACTCTCATCTCGCCACGGTTCCCTCCTCACACTTCTGACTCCCCCGATTCCCATTCAATCGACGAATCAGTAACCGGCGTTCACAGCGAACAAACCCTACCACCGCGATGGATCCATATTCAGGATCCGGGTCTTGGACCATGCTCCCCAACATTCCAACCCACGCCACCTCCCCTGCACCCTCAAATCAGGACCATCTATTCCTCTCCCCGCAACAACAATTCTACCAGCAACCTCAATTTCCCATCCAACAGCAACAGCAGCAGTTTCAGCAGCAGCAACAGCGCACACTTCAGCAGCAACAACAACAACAGCAGCAGCAGCAGCAACAGAACCAGCATCACCAGTCACTCGCCTCCCATTTCCATCTATTACACGTCTGCACTCTGCTCTGTTCTTGTCCTTTTTTGTAATTATTGTCTCTGTTAATTTTTTTAGTCTTAATTTAATTTTTCTGGGTTTGATTTGCAGTTGGTGGAGAATTTAGCTGATGCTATTGAGAATGGAACCCGGGACCAGCAGTCTGACGCTTTGGTATTTTTTTTTCCTTCAAATTTTATTCTTTTTTTTTTTTTATTGTTTAATTATACTTGGTATAAATTTAATTTAATATATTTTTTTTCTAAAAGGTTAGTGAGTTGAACAATCACTTTGAGAAGTGTCAGCAGCTATTGAATTCAATATCAGGGTCAATCAGCACTAAGGCAATGGTAAAATCAATAAAATTTAATTCATACTCATATCATATTTATACTCAGTTTTTCATTTTCTTAAATGGTTTTTAGTTTCGTTTTATGGCACCTTGAAGAGTTATGGTATGCAATCATAACATGATAGTTAAGTTCAACTCAAATACATGTGAAAGGGGTAGTTAACAAAATTATTGTGATATGTATAAAGATATCTTTTTGGTTGGGAAAAACTGGTGATTTTGGCAGATATATTATAGGGAATAGCTAAGTTACTGGGAGTTTTAGATCCCATTAACATATATCATCCTTTTGGTAATGGTTGTGTTGATTTTATTTAATATGTACCAAAACATAATGTTACATGTTGAGACTGAGTTATAATTTTGACGTTGTAGTAACGTTGCTGGGATTTGCATCCCTATAGTTTGACTCAATGCTCTATTGATATTTTTTGATAGCTTCACATTCTGCCGTGTGATTCATGTGACACCTGCGAAATGTGTCACTAGATATATCAATAACAAGCTTTTGATGGAGATAAGAGTATCAAGTTTGGACTTTTTAGATTAAATAGGACTAGTTTGGAAGACAGAGGATGCTTTTGATGGAGATAAGAGTATCAAGTTTGGACTTTTTTAGATTAAATAGGACTAGTTTGGAAGACAAAAGCTACATCACACGAGTAATAGCGTGGTTCTGAAAATTTTCTTCACTTCTTGTTTTCAAGCTTTTGTGTGAATTGTGGTTGTGTTGTAATTATTACTTCTTTGGTTGGTTTGAAGTTCTCTTGTTATGATTTGGGATGTTTTTTGATAATGGATGCAGACAGTTGAGGGGCAGAAGCGAAAGCTGGAGGAAAGTGAGCAGCTGCTGAATCAACGAAGGTAGTGCTTGAGCTGGAGTTTTTTTCTTGCATTTTGTGTTATATTAGTTCAATGCATCACTTGTTTTGTCATTGTATCTCAGGGAACTGATTGGCAAGTATAGGAACTCTGTGGAAGAGATTATCAAGTCCGAGCCATAACTGCTCATCCATATTCCAACATGGGGTGAGAAAATCTACTATAACCTTCATTTGGTAGAAAAACAAGTTGTGAATTCTTTTTGTTTGGAATGGAACTTTCAAACATGTTATTGGGAAATAACTGTAGTTTTGTGACTGAATTTAGAAAAAGAACATTGTTGAATGCACAGATCAGAAGTTTTTTAATCGTTAATCTTATTTGAAGAATGAAGCATATACTTCAACTTGGTTAAATGGCCAGGTTGGTAATAGCAAAGCTGCATGAAGTGTCTGATGCTTCAAGGCCTATAGGATGAGCTTTATTTTTGGACCAACATTGACCGTCTGCTTGCTATTGGGTTTATGTACTTTCCTCAGTGTTTTTTATTGTTAGATGATTAACCAACCATGCTTGTTAAGGTTCATAAAAATCTGGGCAACCTAATTCTAGTTTAATTTACTTAACGACTTGAAAGAGGCCAAAAGAAACCCATTTAGGGTACTCACTGAAGATGAAGATAAGGCTTATTGTTGAAATATGATTCATATAGCTGAGCCCTAGTGAAGATAAAAGCTTTTTAGTCTACTTGCTTTAAACTGTTTCCCTTTGAATCATCATTAAGCATAGATGATTACACTTGAATAATTTTAATCTGTTTCTGATAATCAATTTACCTTCTTGATTTAAGGTTCGGTAGCAGTCTTATTCTGAAGTTCAAAGCAAAAGCCGGAGTTCCCATAATTTTACGATAATATTTTTGTTTGTAACTATTAGTTCATTGAGTAAATTTTCTTCGTGTTCTCTTCTCTCTGCTGTCAAGATTGTATAACATTTCGAGTAATGGTATCATCTTTTACAGGTTTCTCTGCTTTTAGTTTTAAGGCTTGGAGAAGACTACCTCATCAGTGGAAATCAATAAATGACATGATATTATAGATAGTTGATATTGGTTCATAATTTTTCTCCCAAAGCTAGAATTTAACATGTTACGGCAATTATTTGAGCAGCTCTATCGCGGGGCAAATGAAGTATCAAACAAGTCATCTCAATTTTTAGACATGAATCAGAATCCTATTTTAATCTAATTTTTGTTAGACTTTTAAGCATTTATTGGTATATTGATTTTAATATTTATGGATGATTAAGATTTTTCTCTTTCTCTTTCTTTATTAATTCATTTTTCTGAATAAAGATAAGATCGACAGAGAATCTTTGAGGGATATGAAATTAAGTGAGATCTTAGACACCCATTAACCAAAATCAACTGAAACACTTTCCTCACCATGCTTTGAGATCCAACTGTTAATGTAATGTAACTACGAAACTGGGATACAAGATGCAGTGGAGAAACAAATATATGAACATAGACTCGAATAAATACACAGAAGGCACCAGCCTAGATAACATTGATACTTGCCATTGATGATGATAGTTAGAAAACATTATCAGTATGGATATATCCTATTATTGTAGTTAATTAGCCAAGTTATGTAGTAATTGTCTTGATTTCCATTTTAATGGACTGAATTTCGCTGGACCCATAGGAGATTTTTTCCCACCCTAAAAAGGGTTTGAAGTTAACAGAATGGCAGATCCTATTTATAGCTTCTAATCATTCTAGGACACCTAAACAATCCATTACTAGGATTGAATTTTGCCAAGTAAAAGTTGCAACTAAATCCGTTAAGATCGAGATGAATCAATCTCTGATATTATGTTATTAAAATCTGTCTGTCATTCCATCCATTTCTCTCCATCTCTCATTTGCCCTACCAAAGAGAAAAGAAAGGAAACCAAGCAAACCACCCCGAAAAAACACCGTAACCTCATCAAACGAAAACGGCAAGCCATCCCCGCCGGCAACGCAGCCGAAATCTCTCAAGCCAGCCCAACAACTTTCTTCTTTCATCATTTTACTTGCACCATCAAATATGAGCGTCCCGAGAATTGGTAGTGGCAATGGCACCTCCCAAGCTTGCGCTGCGTGTAAATACCAACGTAGGAAGTGCGCTCCTGACTGCATTCTCGCCCCTTATTTCCCTCATGATCGCCAACGACAATTCCTCAATGCTCATAAATTGTTCGGTGTGAGTAACATTACCAAGATCATCAAGAACCTTGAGCCTCCTGAGAAGGACGAAGCCATGCGTACCATCATTTTCCAATCCGACGTTCGCGCCACTGACCCGGTTGGAGGGTGCTACAGGATCATACGTGAACTCCAACGCCAGATTGATTACACCAAGGCCGAGCTTGAGTTGGTTCTTCACCAACTCGCTATCTGTCGTGCACAGGCACAAGCTCATCAGCAGATACAAGAAACCACCACCACGGATGACGATTCGGTACTCAGCTACGATCTTGTCGGCTCGGAACCCTTGAATTCTTTCGGTTCCGTGCAGAATTATCCTTTCATGCAACCCCAAGAACAAGAATTTGCTGTTCAGAATCATTTACAGGACGATGTCAATGTTGATGTTAACGTTAACGCATGGACCATGCAAGATCCATCAGTGGTGCCCACGTTACAGTTTAAGCAAGGTTTTGTTAATGAAAGTAATGAAGATGTGAAGCCATCACAGCAGGTTCAGGCGCAGCTTGTTGAGATACCATATGAAAGACATGATATGAAGTTTGAGCATGATCAAGAACTAGTTGAGAGGAGGTTTGCGCCTTCGACACAGTTGCTGATATCATCGTAGATTAATTGCAGGATTAAGTTGTTTAATTAAAAATTTGTAATTGGAGATCAATGCTAGTTCATCATGATCTAGTTGATGATGGCATTTGGGTAAGTCTGTGTGTTTCATCAATGTTAATTTGTTCAAATTTGATGCATTCTGAGTGTTAATATATGATCTCATTTTGATTTCATTTTGAGATTGGTGATGATTCATTTTAGTTTATTACAGCAGAGTCTTCAGATAATTTTTACCCAACAAATTATTAGTACGCTAGTAATCTATAATATTGATTTAATGAGGTGATCATGATATCTCTTTTTTTTTTTTAATCAATAAATTGTATATTGGCCTTCTGAGAGGATGAGATTAATGTATTTCCATGCGATTTGAAAGCTGAAAATGAATGAAACAAGTGAAGGGCCAATTTCATTTCATTACTGTGTATATCGATATGTTACATTCTCAAGATCAGTAGCTATGCTTGTGATCTTCTGATGTTATTATGTTGAGAAATATGAATCCTTCTGTTGAATGAACAAAGAAATTCGAATTATTGGACTTGAATGGATTTGAAGATGATAAATGACCACTCTTCAGTTTTGTATCGCTTGTTTCCCAACTTCCAAGTGCAAAAAGTACATGTATCTTGGTCACACCCTCCTTTTACCATTTTGTTTCTTTTCAAAGCACAATGATCAAACTAGCGCACCTCCAACAATCGTGTTCTATTTCAGGAAGAATTTGTTTCAATGCAGAAACGAGAGTAAGAGCTGAGAAGGATACAGTGTCTCACTGTTTCTGTGGCATCAACACCAATTCTCCTCGACATCTCCTAGAATGATGTTGCTGTCAGTTAGATAGCTTTTGCTCTCCATGTGAAAGGCCAATTCCTCAAGAATCTCACGAACTTCCTTCAAATCCAACTGCAAACTGTTTCCAGATGAGAACATATGAACCTTCTTCTTCACCTCAATCCAACTCTGGCCAGCAACTTTCTTTAAACCCTTTGTTTTAGCTGAGATTCTCACTCTTGCAGAATCCTCCCATCTTCCACTTGCAGCATATATATTAGAGAGCAGCATGTAGTTCCCAGTTGTCTCCATGCTTTGACTAAAGATTTGAGAGGCTGTTGCATCCAAAACATCTATACTTTTGTGCATCCGGCATGAATTAAGAAGAGCTCCCCAAACATAAGCATTGGGTTCCATTGGCATGTTTTTAACAATGTCACTTGCCTCTTGCAACAACCCAGCACGACCAAGAAGATCAACTATGCAAGCATAGTGCTCCATCTGGGGTTCAATCCTAAACTGTTTGACCATCAAATCAAAAAGTTTACGACCCTCATTAACAAGCCCAGCATGACTACAAGCAGAAAGAACAGCAACAAAAGTGACCCCATCCGGCTTGAATCCAGCCTCAATCATCTGCTCAAAAGTTGCAATAGCATTTTCACCGAGTCCATTCATCCCATACCCTGTAATCATTGAGTTCCATGAGATTAAATCCTTTCCGTCAATTTTCTCAAACAGTAAACGTCCTTCCTCAAGACATCCACACTTCATGTACATATTAAGCAAGCCATTTACCACGAGAATGTTGTCATCAATCAAGGATCTAACTACATGGCCATGGATTTCCCTACCAATATTCAATGAAGCTGACTCGGCACAAACTGAGAGAACACTTGATATGGTCACAGAATTGGCCATGACTTTGGCAAGCTGCATTTTGCGAAAAAGATACAAAGACTCGTCCCCTCGCCCCTCAGAAGCCAAAGCCCCAATTACAGCACTCCAACTTATCACATTAGGTCTCTCCACTGAACTACCATCTAATTTCTCCAACTGTGAAAATACTGCAAGCGCCTCATCACATAAACGAGCATCCACATATGCTGTTATCAATGCATTCCAACTCACTAAATTCCTATTTTCCATCTCCAGAAACAACTTCTGAGCCCCTTTTACATTTCCATGTTTCCCATACACATATATAAGCGCATTTTTCACAAACAAGTAATTCTCAAACCCACCCTTTATAACACACCCATGAATGACCTGATCCTTCACTTTCTCATAGAGCACCATACTCTTTTCCAAGGCAACTAAATCAGCACAGACAGATAACACCACAGCAAGTGCTTCAGCATTAACTCCAATCCCTCTCATCCTCATCATATCAAACAAATCCATAGTTTCTTCAAGAAGCCCGCATCGAGCATGGCTTGACAAGAGCGAAGTCCATGTCACAATATTTGGCTCCAAATCCTCAATCTCCATTCTCTGAAATATCTCAAGAGCACCATCAGAATCATAGTTCAATGCATAGCCAGAAACCATCGTATTCCACGATATATGGTTTCTCACAGGCATTTTCTCAAACAGTCTGGAAGAATAATCAATTCGTCCCATTTTTGCATACATTCCAATCAATTCATTCACAACATGAATATGATCCTGAAACCCCGTTTGCAGAACATGATTATGAACAATCCTGCCCAAACCAAAACCACCCATTAATTTACAAGCTCTTATAACAAGCGGAAAAGTGAACCCATCAGCGAAAACCCCTTCTTTTCGCATTTTAACATACAATTTAAGTGCAGTATCACAGTACCCATTTGACACATTTATTCTCAAGATAGAGTTCCACAACAGAGAACTTGAGATACAATCAACTGGGGATGTTTCAAACACGTTTTGGACATCAGAAACGAGCCCAAAACGAGCATAAACCGGGATAACTCGAGCCACCAGAAAAGCAGAGTTATAGGAGCCAGTGATAATGACTTGGGCATGTACTTGTTTGAGCTGGTGAATTCTTGTACATTGTCGAAGAAGGCTGTCAAAATAATCAAGGAGATCATTGTTGTGGAGAATTACTGAGAATGAACGGCAACGGAAAGGAAACGATAAGAGAGATTGAAGAGACAAAGTGTACAACATCAACCCATATATCAGAAAATGTTATTACAACATAGGGGAGGTTATTGATATTGGGATTCGAATCCGAGAAATATTCATTACTTCAGGGACCCATAAATGGTCAAACAAAAAATTAGCCTTTATTTTCCTAATATTTGGTATTTATTTATTAATAAAAATAATTAAAAAATATATTTTTGTTGTGATTTGAAAATCCCACATCGCTCCCGCACGGCTTACTGAGCTTGTATATAAGCAGGGGCCAGTAGCCCTTTACTCAAGTGATGCGTTTTGGGCCAGTAGCCCAGAAACAAAGCCGTGAGGTTGGCCCAGTAGGCACCAAAGCGGACAATATCATGAGCTTGTATATAAGCAGGGGCCAGTAGCCCAGAAACAAAGCCGTGAGGTTGGCCCAGTAGGCACCAAAGCGGACAATATCACTTGAGGCTGTTTATAACAATTTTCTCTATTTATAATTTTTTGGAATTTATTTTTTTATTTATATTTTTTTATGGGTAATTTGGAATATGGATATTAAATAAAAATGTATTACATTATCATTAGCAAACCAAAATTTTAGTTTTCTAACTTTTAAGGTTTGGATCAAAATCAACCATCTAGAATGTTTTAGTTTCCTCCAAAATCTTATTTTCCTTTACCTACACTTTTTTTCCACAATTCACTCTATCACTAAATCATTTTAGTGCACAACAATGATAATTTCTATTATAAATTATTAAAACTAGAAATGCATATAAAAATCATTTATAAATGCATTAATTTTTCTTAAAAAAAAAAAAAAACTGTTTCATGCCTTTTGAGGGTATAATATTGTTCATAGAAAGTGTTCAAAATATAACACCAATATTACTGGAGATCTTTCAAAATGTATGAACCTATTTCATTTGAATTTATATATTGATTCCTTGATGGTAAAGGTGACATCAACTTTATACATATATATATATATATATATATATATATAAAGAAATGCTTAAGTAGAGTTTCTCAAAAACAAAAAATAAAACAAAATTTNTGATGGTAAAGGTGACATCAACTTTATACATATATATATATATATATATATATATATATAAAGAAATGCTTAAGTAGAGTTTCTCAAAAACAAAAAATAAAACAAAATTTTCAAAATAAATTTCAACTTCAACCAAATTAGTTGTTTTCTTTTTTGCACTTTTTAGCTGTAGGAAATACTTTCTCAATCTTTCTTTACTTTTAGAAAATACTTCCTTAATCTTAATGGTGGAAAAGTACTATGCTTCTAGAGCACCAAAAATGGTTGGGCACATTAACATTTCTTTAACACACAAAACAAACTTTGAATACATATGTTGTTCACTTATTGAGGTAGCTACCACGTAACAGTCCACGTACACCAAGCCATTAAAGGAAATAATGGTACCTTACAGATGGTTCAATTTCAGTTTTTGCTTTGGTACAATGAGTTCAAGTAGTTGGTTCTCTAAACCCAGTCTGCAATTTCATATAACAACCTTGAAATGTGATTTGCTACAAATCATAGCATTATAAAATTGAACTTACAATCTGCTCCCTTTCCCTGTCAAAATTCTATCCCCGCGAGGCTGCAAGCCTCAACTAATTAAACGTTTTGGCAAGATTTGAATCCTAGTAACAATGCCTCTATGATGCTACACTAGATTTTTGTTTCGATAAAATGCTTTTGAATCTCAGACTTATAATCAATAGCCCATATCATCCATTTCTGGCATACGGCTTGGAAGCTTATTTTTGTCATTAGGATTCTCCAAGACAGCTGCTTCAGTAGTCGTCAATAGCAATGAGACACTGCAACCAAAAAGCAGAAGAATTTAGCTTACCATACCCAAAAATTGTTCATATGCACAACTATGTTACATAAGGGATTGTAACCTTCACCTGGCAGCATCTACCAAGGCTGTTCTGACAACCTTAAGAGGGTCTATGATTCCGGACTTCACCATGTCAACATAGGTTCCTGTTTGACAGATGCATTACACTGCTTAAACAACTTTGAAGAGGAAATAAGCAAACTAGAAGCTAGAAGATAAATATCGCAATGAGAATGACCATGCCAAGATCAAAGAAAGCAAAAAAACAATTATTAAAGGAAATTATTAGTGTCATGAGGAGAGAGCATATAATAACAAAGGTTCGTTATAAATTCATGAGGAATTTAAGAACCCCACAATTGGGGAAATATATGATATGGCTGGCTCCATGGATTTTCAGAAAATAAAAACAGGTAAAGTAACAAACCTTTAGCAGCATCGAAACCGAGATTAAGATCATCTTGGTCCAATAATTTGCTAATAACAATGGAACCATCATAACCAGCATTTGAAGCAATTGTAAAAGTTGGTGCCTAAATAATAAACCAATATAATGTGTCAGGATATATGGATTTGCGATCAAACCATGAAATCTTCTAGCGAATAGATCCCAACAAACTAGACCTTAAGAGCATCCTGGATTATCTGGATGCCTCGTTTCTGATCTTCATTTTGAGTTTGAAGGTTCTCCAGAGCCTTCGTAGCATACAAGAGAGCAACACCACCACCTAAAAAGCAATTATGTTTTATAGTATCCATAGACATATATAACATTTAAATGACAAAATTGAACTTACCTGGCACAATACCCTCTTCCACTGCTGCTCTTGTAGCATTTAAAGCATCTGTTGCCCTATCTTTTCTTTCTCCAACTTCTGCCTCGCTTGCCCCTCCAACCTGCACAAAAATCAATACTTGGAGGATATGAGGTCATAGATATACATGATGTGAGGCAAGAATTTGGTAATATGAAAAGCTTACCTTAAGAACAGCAACACCACCAGATAGCTTTGAAAGTCGTTCCTGTGCTTTCTCCCTGTCAAACACAGCATCACTCTTCTCCATGGCTGTTCTCAGCTGCATAATATTATAAAGTCTCAGTTACTGTCACGTGATTCTTTGCCTTTCTCCTCAATCTATATTTAAGCAATCAATTATTTACCCAAAACCTTTATATTGGTTTACTCCTTGATTCAGTGATGTTTGTGTTGTTGGATGTATAACAAAGGCAAATCAATATTTACAATAATGTTAAAGAAGCATAGGTAAATCAACTTTCACTTCTACTAATAAAGCGTTAAAATCCCCATCTCAATTTGTCAGAACAAACGATTCCAATAATAATGACTCAGGAAAAACGTTGAAGGAAAAGTACAGCAATGACAACCTAATCAACCGCCAGAATACCTGCTCACATCTCTCTTCGATCAATTTCTTATCGCCACCACCGTGAAGAATAATCGTGTCATCAACAGAGACAGTGACCTGTCATAAACCGTGTCAGCTGTTTTACAAAGAATCATGTAGCAGACTTGAAGCTTACGTACAAACCTTTTTTGCAGTGCCAAGCATTTCAACATTGACTTTATTAAGAGTTAGACCACGATCTTCAGAGATAACCTGTACGTTATATTGTTCATCATATCATTATAAGCATTACCCCAACGGGGAAGGCAACAATGAAATGGAAAATCATATCACCTCTCCGCCAGTAAGAACAGCAAGATCATCTAGATTTGCTCGTCTGTTATCTCCAAAACCGGGAGCTTTAATAGCACAGACCTAAAATCATAAAATTCCCAGGATCTTGATTTAGTATTTACCAATATTAAGCAGTGGATTTTTCTAGGAGTTCTAAAATATGCACATGCAGTTTAACAAATTGATGATACTGATGCCAAGTGGGCTGACAAATATACTCTTGAAGATCAAAATAAAAATGTGGTTGTTGCTGTGTGTATCAGCATATATTTGTATCTTGATAGCATTTCAATCTTTTGAAATCTTCAAACAGTCACATTTTGCTGCATCTGATCTTCAAAGGGAAACCAATTAATCACCTTAACACCAGCATGATGCTTGTTGAGAATTAGCATAGCCAGAGCATCACTTTCCACGTCTTCAGCCACAATA
>JANKKB010030186.1:41705-71104 GCA_026225775.1 Bursera palmeri
TTTTTCTGTTTGTACTCACAGCAACATAAGAGAGGAATGAGAATTCTTCTATGCTCATATTGATGACTCACTTACCATTGCTCATGAAAAAAGCAACTAAGCATAAGAAAAGGAAAAAGTCAATTACATTTAGTGCCAACTCCAATATTCTCACAAGTGAGTTCATGTCTGAAATTTTCTTCTCACAGATGAGGATGAAAGGGTTTTGAAGTTCCTGCAATATCCGAATAGAAACATTATATACTGTGGTTCTTTTACCGTTATGTAAAGGAACATTTTTACAAAGTTAAATGAAGATCTCCATGTTGCAGTTACAACAAGTGAAACCTCAAACAAATCAAAGGTAGAGGGAACAGAATTCTTTTAACTAAAAAAGAAAAGGAACAGTTCACAAACATTTGGCGGCACATTCTTATCATGGAAACCTCACTTTACATCAATAGTGGGTAACTGTCTCTGGAAGTAAAAGTTATCAGTTAGAATGACACAGATCTGAAACTCACACATTTCTGTGTCTTCTGATCAGTAATAAAATAAGGCGATATATAACCTCTTGCTAGCTTCATTCCTTCCACCACTTCCAATTCATTATCCAAAGTATTCCCATCCTATAAATTTCCAAATGGTACAAAGTTAGACCAAACTGTCAATGTTTGATTGGAAAATTTTATTGAAAGGAACAAGTGCACCTACAGAAACAGTAATGACTCCTTCCTTTCCGACTTTTTGCATTGCTCTTGCTATCAATTCTCCAATCTCACGTTCACCATTTGCAGAGATAGTGGCCACCTACTCAGAATATACCAAACATATTTTAGTTGCCATGGTCAAAGAGTAAAACATGAATAAGTAGCATTCACAGAGTATAGGACAGTTAGATCAAGTAAGTTTAATTAACGATCTCCGAGAAGGAAGCAATTAATGATGATTATGCATCCCGGATACATCTGGCATTTTAGCAGGGTAGATAAAACTCTACAGAATAATTTTAAAAAGATCTGGTTGCTCCTCTCCTCTACCTTAACCCTCTAAAATGAAACATAATACAATTAAGTGGATTCACAGCTAGGCTACAAGCTGCTACACATTTATAGGAAGATCTTAACATAATTTCAGAAATTGAAAATAGTTATCAGTCAACTTCCACTTCAGACAAATGTGGGAGCTGTAGAAAGCATAGATTAACACGTCCTACCAGACACAACTCGTAAGAAAAACAGTATTTCCAAGAAGTTGCATCACCTGTGCAATTTCTTCTGGGGTACTTATCATTTGTGCTCTGCCTTTTAAGTCACTTATGACTGCAGCAACTGCCAAGTTAATACCGCTGCGTAAATCCATCACATTGACACCAGCAGCAACAGATTTGCAGCCTTCTGTGAGTATTGCCTGAGTCAGGACAGTTGCACAAGTTGTACCTGGAAACCAGATGAGTAGCTCAGCATCAGCATTAAGAACTTCTTACATTATCTAGAAGGAATCATATCAAAAAGCATTATGTTTGATCTGAAGGCTGTTGTCTCATAATAGGCACTAAAGCTTTCAAGGTATGATCTTATAACCACTGAAACTGTTATGATAAAAACAAAAATAAAATAAAAAAAACCCTGTGCTTTGGACATGAAAAGCAGTAAGCATTTTTAAGAATAATACCATTTCCTTAGAAAAAATAAGAAGGTTTGCAAATGGTATTAAACAAGGTAAATTCAAGAGGATTTCGAACAAAAATTCATAAACAATAAGAAAAAAGTACCATCTCCAGCAGCTGTATTAGTAGCACTAGCAACCTGCTTTACAAGATCTGCACCAACATTCTTGGCCTTGTTCTTGAATTTTATGCTTTTGGCAACAGTAACACCATCCTTTGTCACCTTGGGATCCCCTATACTTTTCTCAATAATCACATTGCGACCCTAAATCAATGAACCAGGGCTAAGAACATTGAGAAGAAGAGACGACAACTCTAAACTATTTTAAGCTTCTTTTTATTCATTTATTTTCTGTTAGTGGTCAAATTTCTATTATAATAAGAGTAATATAATTTCTTTAGATTCTAATTTTTCTCTTAATGCTCGATTAAATTGCCCATTTGAAAACTAAGGAAACTGGATCCAATCTAACCCTAAGCAGCTATTACACTAGTTGCACAATTTTTTAATTACCAAGTTAAAATTTCATCAAATTTTTAGAACTACGGTACCAATGAAAAACAAGTTGAACACTAAACCTTTTCAGACAGTGCTAAATATTTTTACTAGTCCATGTAATACAAATATATGACAGTTAATTTCTCCAACAATTTCCAGAAAAGAACATAGAAGAAACAGAGTCAAGAATATATATCCAGTACCTTGGGGCCCATTGTCACTTTCACAGCTTCTGCAACCTCCGATACACCTTGCAACATAGCAGCCCGTGCCCCAACCCCAAAATTTATGTCCTTTGCCGCATAGTTTCTATTGCATATAACCCTACTACATACCTTTTCCATTCAAATAAACCCACCAACAAAAGAAAGGAAAAAAATATGTCAACACTAGTTCATATTGATTGAAGCAAACAAGAAAAATGAAGAAAAAAAGAAAAGACCATAAATATCCTTAACTCAAAAATCAAAATTTGCACCTTAAATTCTGCTAAACTGAGCCTAATGTAACTACTCAAGCCTAATCAAGTTCACTCCTTTTTCTTCATACTGCATACTCAGATAATCATTAAACAAGAGACTCAAAATTTTTCCTACCTTTCCTACATTTTCTGCATTTTTCCTACATCTCTAGTAGCAACCAACGAAAAAAAAATTTTCTAATAATAAAATAGAGCAAAATGCAATAAAAAGGCGACCAAAACAAAGAGGCAGAAGCTCTTACCAGTTTCTTTGAAGCAGATTGACTGTAAAATAGTTATAAAACATAAAAACGAAAACAAGCAATTAGCAAGTATAAAATGTAAAACTGAAAGAGATTATTGAAAAAAAAAAAAAAAACACGCACATACACTACTACCTGATTGAAGAAGCTAGTTTTGAAGCTATTCTATACATAATTTGTATTGTCTGTACACTAAGAGAGAGTGTCAGGAAGAGGGGAAAAAATATTTTTGAGGGAAGAACTGAAGAGCTTTGATGGGTTAGAGCTAAAAGTCCGAAACTTTGTTTGATTTCTGAGGAAACCAAATATTTTGATCAGAGACTTCCGAAGTTAGCTCTGTTGAAAGTAGGGTTTAGCAGGGAGGTTTTACAGTTCTAGGAGAAAACAATTCTTGGGTCACTTTGGCCCATAATCTAGGCTCAATGAGCCACCTTAGAGTCCAAAAAATTATTTTGAGCCAGTTTTGATTTCCTCTTAACACTTTTCCATTTATTCTACTTAAAAGTTAAAAACAATTTTTCTTAATCTTTATAAATGTCTTAAATCAATTAAAATTAGTGGAAATTTTGATTGAAAAACCCACATTGGGAATACTAAAGTTTAACTTAGTTTTCCATTTTTTTTTGGTCATTTTCAGAATTGAGTGAAAATGACCTTATTATAAAGAAAGTGATATGGTATCTCTCTTGTTTGGTGGTCCTATTTCTTAAACTCAATTTCCCATGTCTGAATAACTTTCATTGGAAGTCATTCCTTGCTTAACTTTGTTGCTTCTGCTTCTTTATTTATCTCATTCCAGCCATGGTGTTACTTGGTCACCCCTTCGCCTTTTATTACTATCTTATATGATATGTGATTATTGTATCACTTATTATATCTTGTCTTGTTTATTATTATTTTTATTAATATATAGATATTATGTCACATCGGACTATGCAAAATTTAGTTATATAAGTAAATTGTATCCATATTTTGCTCTTGATTAATTATTTGATAAATCAAAATTTGGAAACCATTTCATAGTTGTTAAAGGTCATGTATAAAAGAAAATTATGTAGAACGACTTTTCTTTGAAAGGTAATGGTATCTAATAATGTCTGGAAACGTTTTGAGAAACAAAAACATGTTTTACATATTTTTCTAATTTGGAAAACATAAATTCAATTCAAACATTAAAGTTGTCACAACCTGCTTCCCACAGCCAGCTGCTTTCCAAAAACTTTCAACCGTGTAATCTCATGTATTCGATGGAAACATACAAAATAATACATTGAAGATATTTATGATGTTTGGCTCTTGAAATTCCAATTAATAATTATGACTTTTAAAGTCCCAACTAATTGATGAAGATGGTTCGACGTCTCATAGTACATTGTTTCTCAATCCCCATCTTGTTCATCAAGTGAAATCTAATTGTTGTTAATGATCAAAAGGCTATGGTTAATCAACAATAAATTATTGTCAATTTGTCTATGAGAAAGAGATAACCAATCAACATCTAACTTCATTTATAAAAATAAATAATCCCCAACTATTTCTCGAAATTAGGGTGAGCATCTATCCTGTCGGTTAGGTGATCATCAGGTTGGATAAATTTAATTTGAGATCGGGTTATGCTGATGAAGAAACCCGACTCAACCCGAAATGGTCGAATCGGATTCATGCAAAATTTAATTTTTTTTTTAATTACTGTAGTCAAATTGGATTATATTTTAGATAACTTGATCTCAACTCAACACTTACGGAGGAGAGCAATCCCAACTCTATTTCGGGTTTAAAAATTTACTAACTTGACTAGATCAGATTAGATAGGATCAAGTTTAAGTATTCACCACTACCCACAATCAAATACTAAATATTTTATTTTTTTAACTAAATGCAGAAAATGAGTGAAATGAGTTCTTTTTTTTTTTTTTTTGAATGATATCTTGTAATTAGGGCTAAAACTAATTACAATTAGTGGTGATTGTAACAATTGGATGCCATCTAATTGCTAGTCATCTTCAAATCCTGAAGTCGAGTGCTAATTAACTATTGCTTGTGTCCTTGTCATCCTTATCAGGACCCTAGCAAAAGCAAAAGTACCCCACCACTATTGCCACAAGCACCCACTGCCGGCCGCCATTACTGGCAAGGACCGAGCCGTAGTGCACACACTGTCGTGGAACTGTGTCGTGGGTTGCGGGGCACCAATACATGCTCATCCACTAAGTCTAAATTTCGATATAGAAAATTGTTTTATGTGAATCGGAAATATTGTACTGTATCATACATCGCATTCATATCTTTTAACAAAAATTATCTAATTCTACCTAACACCAAATATAACCTTTTGAGAAATATAAAAAATAACCAAATTAGAATAACTACTTTGAATTTTAGTAAACCCTAAATTTTTTTTTTTATCTCTTAAATATAAAATTATATCTCGCCAGATCAACATATTATTTGATATGCATATGATATTATTTAACAAATAAATAAGATTGTCTAATAATTTAGCTATATTCAACAAGTATAATTGTTTAGTTGTCTACTAATATTCAACAAATCAAATAGTTAAGTTAGTTTGTTCAACTATTCGATATCTTACTCGATAATTCGATATTTACACAATAAAAGAATTAGGGTTCTACTAAAATTCAAAACTCTTATTAAGAATTCGTTATTTGTTTATATTTTTCGATCTTTGAATAAAAGATTTATGTATTTATTGTATTCCTTAACACATTCCATTGAATAAGAACTCTTTTTGTTTGATGAAAAATAGCTTGACCGACTAGAGAAGAAAAAACCCAAAATATCAATATCAAAATTGATACTGTATTTATCAGGCTTCAGCCATGGGCAATGCCTTTCTCTCATGTGCTTTCATCACTACTCATTGCAAGTTTCACACATGCTCTCTGCCGACTTGTCTCAAGCATGCATCCTTCTCGAAAGCCATAAAAAATGGAAGAAGCGCTTCTTATTCTCTTTCCAAAAACTATGCAAAAGCCCCAAAAGCACTTCACAAAGAATCACTTGGGTGAGGGTCCCCTACTTCGGAACAGAACCACTTATACATATAAATATATACTTCCAAATGTCACAACCACCACAAAATTATTGCCACCGACACATGATACATTTGAATTATCCTCTTATTTTTATATAATCAAATTAATAATCATTATGAATTTGCATTCGTAATAATAATTTTAATCAAATTCTACTGTAAAATTATTGAATAATAATAATATTTAATGATGGGTCAGACTAACTATTGAGACTTAATTTTTTTGACTTAATTTCACACAACTTTTGATAGTCGTTGATTTACTGAAATTCATGGACGAAATAGAGAAATTAAAAAGTAATTTTTTTATGATAACTTAACAACTTTTTTTACTGTTCGATTATAAAAATGAATGGTTATCAAGAAGTGTATAAAATTAAGTCAAAAAAATTAAGTCCTAATAGCCTGACCCTTTAATGATATATGTTAACACCTCCAACATTATATAACAACCCGTAAAAACTATATAATTTTATTATTAAAATCATTTTAATATTATATTTAAAGATTTTTTATCCAATAAATATATACTATTAATAAACATCGAGGAAGTGACATGATAACCACTAATTAGAAAGATCAAAGATGCGAGGACTTACACAGAAAGCATATGCTCTTGACTCAAGAGTATAACATTATTTATCTCTCTCTTTTTTTTTTTTTTAATTAAAATCACTCGACTCTATTCTCTAATCAGTTAACACGTATCCCAATTAACCTTATAAAATTTATATTTGTGTTTCAAAATTCTAAAAAGATATATATTAAAAGCATTCGAACCTAAACCAGAGAATAAACACACAACTCCGAATCAAAGTTTTTCCTTTTTAATTATTTATTTATTTCTTAGTTTTTATCAACTTGGGTCGTGAAGTGAACCTATCAATTAATACTTTTGTCTGTTAATGCAAATGGTGGTCACTAGTCACATCATTCAATCACTAGTAGTTTGGTTTCTACTAATTAATGATAAAGTCATAGCCTTGTAGAAAATTAAACTTAGTCTAGAGCTGTGCATGTTAAGTCCAATTAAACTAAACCAAGTCACTTCCCCATACTAATATTTTAATTAATTACTATATAAAAAAAGTCAACAATCATGCAATCATGCATCCAGCAAACTGCATTAAGAAAATTACTAATTTATCAAACCAAAAAAAAAAAAATTATATTTAAACATTCTCTATCGACAGTAACAATCAATCACCATACTTTGAACCATTTACAAAATCAAAATCACTCCAAAAATAAAAATTATTTCGAAAGAATATAAAAAATAATCCCCAAGAAAAGTTCAAAATTTAAACATTATCACACCTTTGAGTAGTTAAAATTTTCTTCTTAATTTCTTTTCTTCTTTTCCCCTGGAAAGCTCGATGTAGAGAGGATTCTGAAGCTTGTGATTGGTTTTCGTTTCTTAGAAAGTCCATTTCCAGATCTTGATTCTCCAATCAACCTTGCACTTCACATTGGCAGTCGAAGCCGTCGTCGCCTTCTTCCCCGTCGGAACCGTCAATCTAACCCCTTCACACGTGACCCTAATCCGAATCTTCGGGGACTTGACGGCTCCCATCTTCACTTTCACCTTCGTTTCCAGCTTTATCTTCAGTGGCACACCGCTCTTGCTCTTTATCTCGCTCTTCAGCTTGCTCGAAGACGCGTCGTCGAGCTCCTGCTTGCTCTCCTTGATGCTTGTCTTCAACAACGTCGTGTTCTTCGTGCCATGCACGAAGGACGGGAAGGAACCCTCGCCGACGATGATATCGTCGTCGGTAGTTAACGTTACGGCGATGGGATCATAGTAGTACACGAGTTTCTTATTAGGGTTTTTCGCGGTAACATTGAGGTTGATGTTGGTGACGAGTTTGGACGACGATGTGAGGTTAAAGGTGGAGACTTTGAGAGAGGAGACGGAGAAGGAAGGGCGGTGGGGGCGGTAAAGGACGTAGAGGATGCCGCCGGCTATGGCGACGAGGAAGAGAAGGAGGAGGATGGAGAGAGTGAGCCAGAGGCAGCATGAGCACCAGCAGGAGCGGCGGTAACGGTGACGGTGTGGGGTTGGACGGTAGGCCGGACGGCTGGCACCGTAGAGCTGAGCCTTTGTGGCGGGAAAGGCGGGGTTTGTAGCTGCGGCTGCTGTGCCGTTCGCGGCGGGCTTCGCCGATGGGTAGACTCTGTCGTTCATGGCTGGAGAGAAAAGAAGAGATTTAGTGTTTCCTCTTCGTGAGTGAGGAGGGAAATGGCAGGAAGCGAAGTGAATAAGGGAGAGGAAGGTGGAACAGAAAGCAGGGAGACAGCAACATTATAACCAAAAATACACAAATTTGTCGACGCATTTTGGGAAAGCGCGTGCAATAACAAACATGGAGTAGCCAATTTCGGGGTATTTTTCCAGAAAGTTTGTGATAATATCTACATATCTAGTGAACTGTATTGATAAGTATCTAACCAAATTGCTTGGTTCATTCACAAAAATGGAAATTATAATATTCCCTACTGTAATTATGATTCAATTTTTACCTTTTTTTGTCTTTATTGAGATGATTTATTGATTTTCCTTTGAATTTAGGTGAAATGTAGATTGATCTTCTTTTACAAATTTCACAAGATTTATCACCATTTTGACAAATTAAAATATATATATATATCTGTGACAAGTTTCAGAATTTGAAAGATATCTCTTACCAATTTTAGAAGAGGTAGTTTCTGCTTAAAGATTCATTTTCAAACATTTAAAATTTTTAAATAGTAATGTAGTTTTTGAGTAATTATATAGAATATTTTTTTACCTTTATTTAAGGTTCTTCTATTTTTATATAGGGTTAGACTATTATAACCTTAATTTTTTTTATTTAATTTCGTATATTTCTTCTTAACCTTTGATTTAATGTAGTTTATGGGTATTAAAAATAAGTTAAAAGTTAGTTTTTTTCATGTCAATTCAGTTACTCTTTCTTTTATTAGATTAAAAAAATGAATAACTATCAAATCATATTAAAATTTTAAGTCAAAAATTTAAATTACAATAACTTGAACTATTTATATATCGATAATATTTTATGCCCTTTAGTATATTTTCTAAGTCCAAATTATATGATAAAATTTATTTATTTAAAAAAAATATAATCATTAGAATGTGAAGGTTTATTTCATGTCAAGATGTTGAGTGTGGAATGAATTTTAATGTTTTCACTTCTTATTTTATATTATTATAATATAATATAGGCTTTGATACAAATTAATAAGAACATGATAGATGTTTTCTTATATTATTTTCTATATATTAGATGACAAATTTAAATTAACAATTTTAGCATTAACTTTTTACATTATAAACAAACTTCTATTTTTAAGGCATAAGTTAAAGGATAGTTGTTAGTGTTAGCAAAGCTAAACAAAAGTTAAGAGATATTTATTATGAAATCATAATTACCAGGTAGAGTGTAAAAGAAAGTGTACCTAATCGGGGAAACCAAAATTGTTTTTTATTGAGGAGTTTAAATGCTAAAAAATTAATGTGCGGATAAGATAATTTAATGTTGAAACCTTTTAATTTTATAATATATTATATAATAAAAAGAATATATCTTATAACTTATATATGTATATCCGTTCAACTATAAAGTATTACTTTATAATTGAGTGGATCCAAATATACATATATTTACATAGAATATATTTTAACCCATAAAATCCTTGTTTGACCTAAAAAATTAAAGTGTTAAGTATATAATTAATATTAATATTTTGGTCTAGTAATATAATTGTTTTTTTATAAAAAAAAATTAGTTAAAAACAAATTTGTAAAAATGTCTTATTATAAAGTACAATAAGCAATAAAAAGTAAAGAGAAAATTTCTTTAAATTATAACCGCGTTATACTTAATAATAGATTTAAAAAAAAAAAAAAAAAAACCCTAATTGTGAATTGCGAAGAAGAGATTGAACAAAACGCGCCAAAGTGAGAGTGAAAGTACCATATCTCAACTAACGCACAGATGTCTCCCTATCACCTACTATAGACTTTAGACCCACCGTCTCTAACCAACACGTGTGTTAAACATTTTCATTTTGAAGTGAGGGCCCAACTCGAACACCTTGATCCCCTTAATCACATCATCACACTCTCACATCGTGCGGTCGAGGTTTGTCTCGAAACTAGCTGGCGTAGCATCATGCAACAGCCTTGATAAAGAAAAGAACAAAGAACCAACTCCAAGTTGCCATTTTTCAATCATTGACAGCCAGAAAATCATAGAAACTAGCAAATTGATTCCTCACCTAAATTAATTAATTAAATTTCATTAATTGTTTTGGCCATGAGATATTAACTGATTAATTAATTACGTGGCCATGATTATCATTAGGTTGATTAAGTTAATTGTTAATTGGCACTCAAACTTTGAATTAATTGGATGTTGAGATTTCAGTCTATTGATTCAAACATCGCAACTTCCAATAAAGATAATGAATCTCATGTGCCTAAATAAATGTCAACTAATCTTAACTTGTATCACACTTAAT
This sequence comes from Bursera palmeri, assembly GCA_026225775.1. Lineage (NCBI taxonomy): Eukaryota > Viridiplantae > Streptophyta > Magnoliopsida > Sapindales > Burseraceae > Bursera > Bursera palmeri. Next base: position 52,158 of record JANKKB010030186.1, read on the forward strand.
TATAAGTTACAGATTTTAAGGGTGTCAGTTAGACATCGATAATATATGTTTTTTTCATAGTTTGATTTAATGTCAATAAGATTTCTAAACTGCAATTAGTTTATTATCAAACAATATTAACAAAAATAAATATAAGTTATCTTAACATGATAAGTAATAATATTTTTTAAAAATTAATGTAATTCATTACCCAAATCATTTGCTAAGATGGTATTTAAGATTTTACCATTTTAATTTTTTTGTCCTGCCGATAGTTTGCATGCAAGATAATGCCCAAATTGGTTATGGCTCTCATGCGGGTTGGAACTTACACAACAAAGAATATTGTTATCTAACTAGTGAGTGACAATTTGAGTCAATGTATCGTATTAGTGTCGTATCAATGTAAGGTGTAACAAAATTTTGCTCCAGATTAACATGGTCCATTTATTATTCATGTCAAAAACTCAAACACTAACATGACACGATTATTAAACAAGTGACACAACACGACATGTTACGATGAATAATAAATGGGTCGTATTTGTGTCAACATGTTTATACACATAACATGATCAACCTGTTTATACGTTTAACACGATTATGAAACATTACGCGTTTATAATATGATTATAATCTATTTAAAAACAAAAACAAAAAAAACTAATAAGTCCAAAACTTGTGTTTATTTTACATATTTTATTGAGTTAAAAAAATTTCGTGTCATAAACTATAATTATGTCATAAACAAATTCATGTCACTAAATGGATTTGTGTCATAAATGGATGCATGCCATAAACGGGTTGAAAACCCTCAACATGAATATGACCTAATTATTAAACAAGTTGAATCCTTCGACACAAACATAATACGAACACAATTTAGGTCAACCCTAACACGTTAATTTTATGTCGTATTGTTGTGTCATTTCGAAAATTGTCACCCCTAATCACAACCATCGTTTACTAGGTTTTCAATCACAAACCCATTTTCAAGTCACCAACTTTCTTTAGCCACATACATGATCTTATGATTTTGTGGAGACTTGTTTTTTGCGGAAATAGGTAAAATATCCTATGATAATTCATCAAATATTAATATTATTGAAAAAGAAAATTTTATGAAAAATAAATTACCTTTTCCTTAAATAATAGTAAGATATAATTTAAAGAGTTATCCTTTTGAATTTCTTAATATGTGCCTAAAAAGGTTAACATAATCCGTCAAATATTAATTATTTAAGGAAAATGATATATAAGAGACATCTTATCTTTCTTTTTCATTTCATTTTATTTTATTTATAAAAAATTAAAAAGCAAAATGTTAGAAATGACCATTTATTCCTTAAAAAAGAAGGACAAAAAAATTGATTTTGTTAAAAAGTGTAGGCACAAGGCCCCACACTGTTAAACACAAGAATGGGCTCTACATTTGTGCCCATACTTTATGTTGGGTAGGCCCAACATTGCAATATGGTATCTTTTATATTGTCAAAAATAATATTTGAAGCTACAATAAATAATGAAAAAAATCATAACTTCACAAAAAGTTGAAGTAAAGATTTGAAATCATTTGTAGATGATCACAAGTGTTGTAAATTTAGCCACCATCATATAATTAGATTCATAATTTTATAAACATATTATAAAACTGATTAAAATCAATCAACACTAATATCTTAACAAGTTGCATATGATTGTGCACTCACAAGCAATCAACGCATTGTGCTTGTTAGGTGCATCTTATCTAATCAATGCAAATAATAAAAAGGTTAGGTTATTATATGGTTCAAGTTATTATTGCTAGCTTTTATTAGATATAAGATACATAAAAGGAGGATGAGGAGATTGATCCCTGCAAAGATTTATTAGCCCTTCCCTTTTTCGTCTTTCTCCGTCCTTCTATATTCCACTCTTTAATACTTTTCTCAGGGATAAGGAAAAAACTTTTTCACAGAACATCTATCCAATTGTAGATTATCATATTACTATTTATGAAATTTATTTACCTTATAATTGGGTAGAAATATGTTTATTTGTTGTAACCTATATAACCAAATTCATACCATATGATATTGATAACATATTAAAATATAATATCATACCGATAATATTTAAAGAAAATGGTGAAAATGATCGATTGTTTGAAACAATAGTGTAAATAAAAATTATTAGCAAAATATCATGGCCCAAAATTTAACCTTATTTTAACCAAAAGAAAAAAAGAAAAAAGAAGAGGGCCCAAAACTTAACCTTATTTTAATAAATAACAAGAAGAGGGCAAAAAAAGGGTATGGACCATCTTGACCTAACAAGGCAGGGGACCTCACAAAAGTTGGAATTTCCATGACTAAAGTCAGATTCACCGACACTTTTGATCTTGGATTGGTGTGTGATTATAATCAATGCAAGCTTGTGGCTGTGCTTGTCATTAATTGTGTAAAGTAACAAATAATTAAGGAAAGAGAGAAAGAAAAATTGAATGAAGGTGGTGGTGGCCAACAATGCATTACCAAATTACCTACCAAAATTTTATTTACTTGTCTCTTATGGGGACATTGTATCTGAAGGCTTAGGTTATGATATAGATTGCTACAACAATATCTTGTCTCAATGTGTTAAAAGAATTTGAGGTGGGAACATTTAATTTCTGGTTTAAAAGAATTTGATTGATTGAAAACTAAGCATTAAATATGTTATATATATTCTCTTTTTACTAGGAGGGACTCGTTTATGTGATGTAATGCCTCTCTGTTGATATAAAAAGTCCTAAATGCGAATTGAGTTTCCAATTTCTCAATAAATTGACTATGAAGAATCCTTAAAATTTTCCTAATTTATTTAGATAATTCTAAGTAAACTTTGACCATAGCATAGATGTTATCAATCGATACAGATAAAAATTGTCATATATCTATAAACATGAATGAATGAAAGAATAAGAAATGAAAAAAATGTTGATTTAAACCTTATTATTAGCAAATATTCTTATATCATAAATGGATTCTTGAAGAAAAGATTGAAGAAAAAGCCTAATGTCATGGGGGCCAGTGTGACATTATTGTCAAATATCATAATAATGAGAGATGGACTTGTTCAAACAGTAGTCAAGCAAAGGCAATAAACTATAAAAAAATGCTTAAATTTTCAAACTTTTGATATTGTGATATCACAACCACCATGACGACAATCCAAGAATCATTCCATCATAAGCTGACTAAGAAGGTGTAAACACATAGCAAGCTCACATATTTATTATTAAACAGGCTAAAGCATTATCAACTTTCAGCAAAGATTCCACAACAAGTATTCTTTTAGAACAAAAATCTTTCACACTCATAATTCACCCACATTCTCAGTCTCTTTCTCAAAATCCCACCAACCATGTTGCTGAAAAGTGTCCAATGTCCTTCTTGCTTGGGTTAGGCTAAGCTTAGGTTAGCTCTGCTTTAACTGCGTACTATTAGAATCTTTGTTTGATCAGTTTTGGTGCTGTTAACAACTTTAAACTCCAATGCCAACAAAAGAAACTGACTATTGTATTGGATTTTGAAAAAGATTATGTGTTCTTGAGTGCTTTCTTTGTCTTGTGTTTAGTGATAACCAAAAAGATTAAACTTGGTTTGTTTTCAGCCACCTAACCATTGACTTGCATGTTCACTAATTATATTTGCATGCCTTCTCATTACTTTTTGGATACTATTTGTGGTTTGTGGGGGACTTCTTTTATAGTCTAAAGAAACTCTGCAGTTGTCCCTTTAAGTTGTGCCCATGTTTTGCTTCAGATTGTTGTTTCTTTTTTCACTACTTTCATCTCCTTGCTTTGATTTTTTGAGTGGGAAATGAGAGATCTTCAACGCTGAGTAGCTTCCAGCTTCTCCGAAACTGAAATGGGGTTGCAGCTGGCTCTCCTGTTGGTGGAACTATGTGTAGCTGTCATTGCTTTGTCAGCTCATGGATCTGCAGGTAATGGGGTTTGGTTCTTGGTGTTCTGAGTTGGTTTTCTGCATTGAATTGTGTGTTGAACGTTTGATCCCTTTCACATTGAATTGGTTTCTGGATTACACGTTGACTTCCATGAATTTTGAGCTTGAGCTGAATTTGCAGATCTTCGATCTTCAAAGTGCCTACTTTTGTAATCAAGAAAGTAGGAAACACTTCAGTAATGTCTAATATATGTTAGAAGCTGTTTTGTTCTTCGCTGAGAATGATACATTTTGAGTGAGTTGGCTCAGAAGTTGACTCGGTTCAGAATCTGCACTTTCATACTATCTTAAGTCAAAATTTTCTTGAAATTTCCCTGGAAGGATTAAAGTTGGTTTCTTCTAAAGTCCAGGTTTTGATCTGTCAGAGCCTAATTTTGCATACAACTCAGAGTTGCAAAGTTTTATATGTTTGTTTTTCCAGGAATTATTAATAAATAAATGCTTTTTCATCTATGTTTTCGGTTCTGTCATGTGTCAGTAATTTTGATAATGATGGGTTTGTGGTCCAAAAATAGAGAGATTGCTGTGGTTTTCATGCATACTTCGCGTTTAAATTTTACTGAGGAATTAAATTACTAAGCAAAACGAACAATTTTTATGAATACAAAGAAAAATCCTCCTGAAACACAAATTGTTTCTAGTGGGAAGAATTCAATGTTTTGATATTTTTATAACAGCATTGACATCTCTATGAGAATTATCTGAAAAGCAGTTACATTTATTTTAGGAGCACAAGGTGTTCAATAAATGCTCTTGACTCTCTAGTTTGTGATAAAATTTCTTTGTTCTTTTCATTTCACGGATTGGAAAGACTGTCGAAAGGTTTGTATTTCTGTAGCCTTTAATCTCTGTTCTAGCACATGAATTTTCAATATAGAAATTTGATTAACCATTTCCTTCTCTAATTCTACTGCTAATGTTACATTAACAGTTGCATTACCACCGAGGAGACAGCCGCAAAAACCACTTAATGTCCCTTCAGCCAGGCCGGGCCAACCTGCACGACCAGGTGAACCTTACGACTTGTTGACTGAAGTTGCATATATTTTCAGTTGCTGATTTTGCTGTACAGTTCTTATCTATTTATGTTATTTGAGACTAAATCATGCGAAATCCATGAGAACAAATGAACTTGTCAGACTAAAATTGATTTATGAACTGATTGTTGATTGGATTTGTTTTTTCATGGTATGTAGACTACACCTTCCCTCCAATGCTTAGTCCTCCTACAGGCAGAAAAAGACATGGAGAGCTACGTGCTCCATCTAATAAAGCATTCCACATTTCATCAACTATGCACCATTCTCCAACTAAAGGTCCGTGGAAATCTAAAATGTAGGACATGGTAATCTGGTGAATATATATTTAATGGCCAACTATGAACAATTTAACAATCTTTTCCTGTTGCAGCTGCCCATTCACATAACGCTATTAGTCCTCCAAATATTGCTCTTGCACCGTCAATGTCATCTTCTGGAGGTACTCCAAAGAAATGGGTGCATGGTCCTGCTTCTGCTCCTTTAATCTCATTTTATAAACATCATCATGCAAAGAACAAATCTAGACACTTTGCTTCTGGTCCATCTTTTCTGTTTCCGGCTCCCACTTACAGCCAGCAAGGTTTGGTTCTCTCCTTGGAATCACCTCAATAAATATTTTAGATAAGTCTCTATCTTTAGACGTTGAATTCACAAAATTAGTTAAGTGAATCATGAGAAATTCATGGAATGTACAGGTCCTTCGGTCTCCCCATATCATTCTCCCTTTCAATTGCCATCAAGCCGGGGTTCCCATACGCCAGCACCATCACCAGTTATATCATCAGGCCACTTTAATAGTACGGGAGAGCTCACTTTTTCTTTGGTTTAAGTTTAGAGTCTTTTACTTCATTTATGGTGATTATTGATGGTTACAATGTTATGGCTATGCTTTGCGTCTATTAGAAGTGCCCACTCTTCAGCCTACAATTTCTCCTACGAGTTCATTGGTCAAGAAGATGAAGCCTCCACCACCATTACCAGCTATGACATTACCACCACCACCACCTAATGAAGGTACACATACTTTTCTAGGATACTGTAAATTTAACTGGTTTGTTGATTAGATTTGATAAATAAATAATTTCTTGACATAATAACGAGTAAAATCCTATAAAATCCTAGTTGGTCTTACTTGCAGATTGTGCCTCGGTGACATGCACAGAGCCACTAACATACACACCGCCTGGGTTACCCTGTGGTTGTGTGTGGCCAATTCAAGTTAAGCTGTGCCTAGGTGTTGCAATATACACATTCTTCCCTTCGGTTACAGAGTTGGCTGAGGAAATTGCAGCGAGTGTTGGACTAAATCATAGCCAAGTTCGTATTATGGGAGCAAATGCAGCTAGTCAGCAGGTGGAGAAAAGCACAGTTCTTATCAACCTAGTGCCCCGAGGAGTAAAATTTGATGATGCTACTGCATTATTAGTCTACAAAAAATTTTGGCAGAGAAAGATGTCCATCAAAGCTTCCCTATTTGGTGCCTACGAAGTATTATATGTTCGATATCCAGGCAATATGTTTATCCTCAGCTCCTTTGATGTCTCAAACAATTTCAAAGACATTAACATTTCTATTTATTAGTTGATTCGTTGAAGTTAAATTCTATACATTTGTGAAATTTTTGAGAGCTTCATATACCATCTTTGGAAATTACAACTTATATTTTAAATTCTTTAAATTATTCAGGTCTTCCACCCTCCCCACCTTCAGCACGTTCCGGTATTTCCACTACGGATGATGGACCATATGCTGGTGGTGACAACAATGGGCAGGCAATAAAACCATTAGGAGTTGATGTGTCAAGGAGGGAAAGAGGTGGGCTTAGCAGAAGCATGGTTGCTGTAATTGTTCTATCGTCTTTCACAGTCTTTGCTTTATGCTTTGGAATAGCTTGGCTTTTGATATTGAAATGTGGAGTGTGTGCTAGCCAGCCAGGACAAATTCCACAAAATTTAATATCCTCGCCTGCAAAACTATCAGGTACCATTATGATTCAATTCTCCAGCCATTTCACAGATTATGTACTGCTCATATATTGAGCTTATTCATGACCAATTCGATCAAATGATATAGTCTCAGATAATATGAGGACTTTAACTGCATTTTGTTTAGCTAAATTTTTAATATTGACTATTATTGTAATCTAAGTCCCTCATTTGTATAAATGTTTTACTTTGGCTTACTTTTGTATATCCAAACTTGTCTCGATATTAAAAGACCAGTTTATCATTTTTGTGTATTTCTTGTGTTGTCCTTTGGCCGTAGCTGTCGTTCAGATTTCATTTTGTAATAAATAATGAAATCCAAATTTCACAGGGGCTCCTAGGTCTATGAAATATGGAGGGATGCTTAGTTCTTCATCAATGTCCTTTGATTCTAGTGCAGTAACATATACAGGATCTGCTAAGACTTTCACTTTGAATGACGTAGAGAGAGCTACTGATGGCTTTGATACTAAAAGAATAATTGGAGAAGGAGGTTTTGGGGTTGTCTACAGAGGCATTTTAGATGATGGAAGAGAGGTGGCTGTGAAGGTTCTTAAGAGAGATGATCATCACGGAGGTCGAGAGTTCTTGGCAGAAGTTGAGATGCTTAGCCGTCTGCATCACAGAAATTTAGTTAAACTATTAGGTATTTGCATTGAGGAACATGGCCGCTGCCTAGTCTATGAACTTGTTCACAATGGAAGTGTAGAATCCCATTTACATGGTAAATAAAAGCTCAAGATATTCTTCCAATTTCAGTTATTCTATATTGTTCGGTTGAAAATGTTACTATTTGTGGGTTTAAGATGATTCCCTGAGAAAATCGTTTGATGTGTTTTTCCTGTATGCTCTCAGGAGTTGACAGGGCAAATGGTCCACTTGACTGGGATGCCCGAATGAAAATTGCCCTCGGTGCAGCTCGAGGCTTAGCCTATTTGCATGAAGACTCAAGCCCTCGTGTTATACATCGAGACTTCAAGGCGAGCAACATCTTGCTGGAACATGATTTTACACCTAAAGTTTCAGATTTTGGATTGGCCAGAACAGCATTGGAGGAGGGAAACAAACACATCTCAACACATGTTATGGGAACTTTTGGGTATGAAGTTCTTCACCATTATACTTGAAATTTTTTTCTTCATTTCTGATTGTACTAATATTTATTAAGACCTGTAAAACAAAATATTTCTTTCTGAGCCTTTTGAGTCGAGCATATTCACCAGCTGAATATATACTGCTACTCTTACCTGGGAAATGTATTTTCTTCATGCAGCCTCTTTTTTGTGGCTTTTTATTGAAAATTGGTCTTATCTGATGGAGTTCTTGATTTGCAGTTACCTCGCTCCGGAATATGCAATGACTGGTCATCTTCTTGTCAAAAGTGATGTTTATAGCTATGGTGTAGTCCTCCTTGAGCTCCTAACAGGAAGGAAGCCTGTGGACTTGTCACAGCCACCAGGACAAGAAAACCTTGTTGCATGGGCACGTCCACTCCTGACAAGTAAAGAAGGTCTAGAAATAATTGTTGATCCTGACATAAAGTCTAATATCTCATATGATAGCATCGCCAAAGTTGCAGCAATTGCATCAATGTGTGTTCAGCGTGAAGTATCGCACCGGCCTTTCATGGGTGAAGTTGTTCAAGCCTTAAAGCTAGTTTGTAATGAACTCGATGAAACAAAGGAGATAGGATCTAGACGTCTCAATGAGGAAACCTCTATCAGTGTGGATAAGATCAATAGACGTTCAGGTGAACTTGTGGAAGCGGCAGAGGTCTGTCAACCAATGCCTGGCTATGGAGTTAGTCAGGACAAAAAAGTAGGATTGTCAGCATCAGGTTTGTTGAGTATGCAGTTGGGAACTGAGGGACAGGAATCTGGATCTTTTAGGAGATACTCTATTTCAGGGCCTCTTAGAACAGGAAGGAGAAGGCAGTTCTGGCAGAGATTAAAAAGTTTATCAAGAGGTAGCATGAGTGAGCACGGATTTTCGTCAAAATTTTGGCCAGGATCCCGTTAAAGTTTTACCAAAATCTCCAGAAGGTGATTAGAATTTCCTTTTACAGACAGGATGTCGGAAATGTTACATGTAGGAAGCCTCATGTATAATGCAGTCACATGCACCTTGTGCAAATGCTACCAAAAGTTTGCCTTTAAAGTGGCTTCTGTTGAAATTCAAAACAGCAGGGAAGTACTCAATTTGTGGAGCACCACCTACAGTGGGTAGATCATGAGAGAACTTTTGAGAAGGTAGATTTTGTGGTTGTCTGGTTTTCAGCAAAAGCCTCCTGAAGTTTCTTTTTGGTCATTATTGGAGTTCCTTTAATGAAACAATGTTGTTAATTTGATGCAACAATTTATGATATTTTTCTGTAAAGATTAAAGCCTTTGACATGTGAGCGGAGAATAATACATTGAGCTTCTGTTGTTAAAAAGCACAAGAAATATAGTCTGCATTTGTGGAGAAAATATATTGAGCTTCAGCACTTTTCTGCTAATCAATCCACTTTGCTTTCTTTTAAATTTACCTAGAAGAAGTTTCTCAACGCACAAATAATTGAAATAAAGAAATGACCAAGTTGAAACAAAGGCGTTGGTGCTTTATCACTTGGTGGAGATGGCGAATTCAGTCAGAGCTCCATCTGGCTCCACGGACCATGAATAAAAAATTCTTTCTCTGATGAATCTCAATTAATATCAAAATTTTTCTGCTTTGAGACCTCAAAACAACCTTGAGTGAAACCGAGTCATGATATCACAAGTTCTCTATTCTGTTCTCAGTTCTCTCTAGAATCTAACCACAGAGAGACTAGTAAAAAACATTGGACTGATTATATTGAGAATAGAAAGATCCAAAATACAAATTTCCCATTGTAAGCCACTTTCTACATTTTAACTTCCTGCTAAGAACTGATTCAACCAAAATTACACTTTCACTCCTACAACTAACAAGAGCGCTCCTTTCCTCCTAGTTGGTCTTGCTCACTACACACCAGCTGCCTTTCCTAGTCTGTCTCTCAAAATCTTCACTCCCATGTACCTGCATATCACAAGAGCTCAGTTTTAGAGTGTGTTGATATAGAGAAACAGTGATTTTAGAATCTTTATATAAACATGTGAAGCATAATATTTACCTGCCCATCATCAGGACAGTGGCCTGAGGATTAGTGCCTGGAGATTCACGAAATGTCGAGCCATCAACCACACGGAGCCGGTCAATTCCAAGAACCCTGTGGTCAGGGCTGACCACCCTTCCCACATGGCAGCCCCCATGGTAGTGCCAAATTGTGATCACAGTGTCTTTGCAGAACTGCTCCAGGGACTTGGTGTCATTAGTATGTTTAGGTATAAGGTTAACATTAGCCTTGACACTTCCATTTAGTATGGACTCAACAGTTTGCTTATCACATTTTGTATAGTTTAAGAAATGTTGTGATTGCACAACCTTTGCAGCCATCCGAATCCCATCAACACAACGCTTTAGATCATGTGGATGGCTGAAGTAGTTAAAGGTAACAGAAGGATTATCATCAACATTTGTGTTAACCAAACTAAGCTCTCCTGTTGAAATGGGGTTTGCTATCTTTTCTAGAATGAAGCCTCCCTTGAATGCCTCATGTGGTAGTTCTCGTTTCCTTCTGATGTAATCTTGAATAGCTTCTGGTGTTCGTTGCTTTGGAGGAATGGTAGAGAGCTGCCCTATCTGGTTGCATCACAAACATGCAAGTTAATGTAATGGAATTTTTCATGAAAGTTGTTACCGCATAACAAGTTTCTAGACAACATTCTAACTGATTATTACCAAAGCAAATTTGAACTTGATAGAATTTATGATTTCTTTTAAGTGGATCACTGCTTAGTCCTTACCTCTCCTGACATGATTCCATGGTGGCAACGAATGCTATCTTTCGACTGTCCAAATCCACTGCTAGCTTCAATGTACACACCCAACTTGGTAATGCCAACAGTTTGTATTAGGGACTGCTCCACTGGTCTTTTAGAGGGAACAAAGACCGCGTTCATGGGATTGTCAGCCATGCCTTTGCCAACAAACTCATTTTCAAGTAAAATTGGAATTTTCAACTTTTCAAGTTCAGCTTTAGGTCCAACACCACTTAGCATTAGCATTTGAGGTGTTCCAAGTGCTCCACATGACATAATTACTTCACTGCTTGGGTTATTTGCAAGAAATGCCTGATGGTGATTACCATTTTCATCTTTGAATAATACTCCCACAGTCTTTGGTCGCTTCCCTGCATTAGACATTGCAGCAACACATTAGTGCAGGTGACTCAATCTATCTCAACTTTGTGCTTCAGTATCTTAAAATCTACCCAGGCACAGATTTTTCACAAGTTACGGTTGACACATTTGTTAAATTTTTCTAGTACATTTTGTATATTTCACTACCAAAAATGTATGAAGGTTTCCATTCAATATACTGGCATACCTGATGTATCAAAAATAACTTTTTGAACTGTTGCATGGATCAAGACAGTAATCTTTTGGGGATCTGCAGAAGCAAGTAGCTCTGCAGCGGTGTGACGGCGGCCAAACCTATCAAAAATGGTGCCACCAACCTTGGTTCCATGTATGTGATCATAGGTGAATCCATTAAAAGGTGAAACTCCAACATCCAAAAGACTGTCCCTTACTGCCTTTTGCCATGGTGCAAGCTTAGGCTGGTGAACAATTTGTTTCTCCACCCATGGGTATGACTCATTCACTAGCTTGACATCCCATCCAACTCTCCTAATAAACCTGCAACCCAATAAGCTTGAACATTAATACAAGTTGTAGGAAAGTTTAGTACAATTAAGGTAGCCATAGATTATAGCTGCGGAGAGCTTGTGTCAATCCAAATATGTTGGTATGCAGCCAATGCATGATATATAATGTTTTATGTTACCAAGGTTTGATTGCACATTCATATTCATCATATATTTCACAGAAAGTTGAGTTCTGTTCTTCTAGGTCAGATTTGGTATCACCTAGGACCTTTTTTGCTGAACTTCTCTTTAACACTTAAGATCTAGGATTCCTATATAGATAATTGAGGCTAAAGATTGATAGGGTTAGAGTGGGGTATACGGAACTCATATTGCCTAATTGGAAATCTCACGAGATTAGATAAGTAGTATGAGAACTTTTTGGTGATTTCAAAAATAAAACTGTACAACTCAGAATCAAGACACACAATATCATACTTCGTAAAAGCAAATCATATATTAAATTTTTTTCTAAGATCAATATAGAATGGATTGGCACATTTACAGTTACTTCAAATGGGTCATTCAATTTTAAGACCAAAAAATCAACTTTTAAGATCATGAACTAAATCAAGTAAAGATGATATGAAGTTGAGTTATATGGCTCTACACCTTAATTACAACTAATTGATTAGTTGTGTTTGGACCACAAGTGGCACATTATGATGATAAGCTAATTAGATGTCTCATTTTCCTTATATCCAACTATCTTCAACCTTGTCACTTAAATCTTCCATCCAAGTAAATGGGGCCATAAACAAAGCATTTATTAGAAAATACAGAAAGAACCATTAACTTGGAAGGTGGGTTTCATAAATGCTATGGTATGCTTGTTCTATGTCGTAGTCATAAATGTCATATGGCCACCACCACCACCACAGCTTTTAAGAGACTGTCAAATGGTTGTTGCCACTTGAAAGATCAACGCCAACCATTCATTTTGGTGGTATACATTGTTTTAACTTTGTTTCCAAGCCTTCAAGAAGAAACAACAGCAGTTTTTTCTACTGTTGAGACATTGACGTGACAGTGAAATTATCCCATGGTCAACTCCGTTAGTGATCACTTTTTTTTTTCTTCTTTATTTCAAGCAACATCCTCAAAACTTATGATAGTAAAGAAGACAAAAAGTTAACTTGATCGCAAAAAGGTAAATGTAAAATGAAATTTATGCTAAATTTCTTGCTAGTATTTGTATATATTTGGAGTTTTTCCTAACTTTTATGTTTTGCTAGTGAAAAAAAGGAAAAGAAAAGAAAATAGGCTAATGACATTGATAAGAGTTGTGTGAATAGACCAAAAAAAAAAAGAAAAAAAAGAAGGAAATTTAATGATTCCAAAACAATGACTAGGACTTTTTGAGGTGATCATATGGATGCTCACTTGTTATTAATACTATAATCTGTTGATGTTTGAGCTTAAAAATCACTATCAATTATTTTCAAACTAAAAATTTTATAACCACTAAATTCAAACATTCCATAATTGCTTAAACTAGACATTAATGTACTTTTGGAAAACACAGATCTGTCAAATCAAATGGGGGAAAAAAAACCAATGATGAAAAAATAAGAACACACCACATACAAATAAAAACAAAACGAAACATACAGAAAAGAAAATATATGGTTCTCCATTATAACAATAGAAGTGGAGGTTCATAGGACTAAGTGGAGATAATAATCCTCATTTTTCAATACTAATAACAATTAAGATGTCAGAAGCATCTCTATAAATTATTATTATTTTTCTTCAAAGAAACACCCACATGAAAAATAAAAGGTAAGGTTGACTTTCTTACAATCAAAATTTATTCTGTTAAAAGAAATTCTTTGACTTTTGAGTAATACTCATTACAAATCATAGAAAGCAAACAAGGCAAAAGAATGTAATAAAACAGTATTCTCGTACTCAGAATATATATTCTGCTCTTCAGCCAAATTAATTCCTTGGAAAAATAACCAAACCCTTCTCAAATCTCACTATCTTCCTAGATAATTAAATAAATAATGGTAATGCACCAAAAGTTAATGTAAACTTTTTCATTACAAGTTAAATTTGACACAGAATGGTAACTGTTCCTTTCAAATTTTTATCTATATCTGCATTTTTCTAAACCCTTAAATATGTTTAAAGACTTTGTGAATAATCCAGACACCATATATTGATATCTAGCTTTATGTTAAAGTGACATTTCATTTACATGTATGCATAACATTAAATTTAGTTGAAAATTGGGGGATTTCATGGCACATACCCTGCGTTAGCTCTGGTGTAGAAGCCAGCATTGATGCTGGAGCCACCACCCAAGACTCTAGCCCTTGAATTGAGGACACCATCAGTGGAGATGAAGTATTGTGAGGCAGAGGATGGTGAAGTGTCTGCCAAGTTCAAGTGAAAGTTGCTCAGAAATGAGACATTTACATTGCTGAAAGGCACTCCACCTCTCTCTAGTAGCAGCACACTGAAGTTCTGAGAGAGAGTGGCAGCCAATGGGCACCCAGCTGTGCCACCGCCCACAATTATGTAGTCATAGCCATCTTCACCATTTCTTGATGAGAAGGATGATGATGATGGTGAGAATGTGCTTGCTAGTCTGATGAATGGGTACCTGTATGGATAGAATTTCTTGGTACCTGCATTGAAAATTTTCATGTCAGTTCAATAAACTGGTGAGCTTTTCATGCACTGCTATAATTGAGGAGAACAATGTACGGTAATGTAAATAACTAATATTCTAAATTTATGAGAAAGTTGAAGCAAAATGTTCACATATAACTCTATGTCTTCTGTCCAAGATCTTTAGAAGTAAAGTTCACAAAGAGAATATGAAAAAGAAGGTTTTGATCAGGATTCATTGTCTAGTACATATTTTTGCAGATGTGGCCATGTAAAAAGTTCTATTTTTTATTGCAATTTCTAGAACTTCTTGCTCATTGTATGGCTTCAAGAAGCCTAGAGGCCCAAGACTTGCTTGCTTGTGGCATCACCACCAATGAATTGATAGAAAACTCAAAAGCAGGAGTACAAGACACAATTAAGAAATGCAAATTAGAGGTAGAGAGAATTAACCAATTGTAAGGACCAATCTAAGCCAAGATGAATAAGCAAAATAGCCAAATAAACGAAAAACAAGAAAATCAACAAAGAAAGAGAGTTCATTTCCTGATCTCTTCTTGCACACACAGAGAGAAAGAAGAAAAGAAACTGTGCATCCAGGCAGCTAGACCAAGATCATGATCGTGAGAAACAAAACTAGGAGGAAAGATGGAAAAACTAACCTTGACAAGAAGAGAGCAAACTGAGGCAAAGAAGTAAACAAAGAAAAAGCTTCACCACTACACCAAGTAAAGGCGCCATGGAAAGGCAGCAGACAAAGACCACTGAAAACCACTCACAGTAACAGAAGAAGCTGTTTCGTCAACCTCTATGTGGCTCTCTCCGGTTGGCCTTGCTCTGTGTGTTCAGAACTCGTATTTATAATACTTATAAATCAACACTACAAGTAAAATTTTACAAATATAATTATATACAGATCATCAGATAAGAAGAAAAACCTGCCAAAAAAATAAAAAATAAAAAATAATAAACAGGCCTCAACTGTATTTTACTGTCTCTACAACAGGTAAGAGCCATTAATGATGACATGAATGCAGACAGCTGGAGTAGGAAGCTTTGGCTTTTTGGACTAACTGTTAGATGTTAATTGGACATGAACACGATCATGAAACATGATACAAAATCGCTTACCAGTTAGTACAAAACAACAAAGACAGCTGATATGTAAATAATAGAAAAACTACCTATTTTAAACAGACTATTAGCTCATTATTCATGGAGCTTCTGCAATTATATGTACATAGATCACAATTATTATTACTTTTATATGATCAGTTGAAGGTTTGGCTTATAGGGGTAACAAGAAAATGAAGCAGCTGCAGTTGGGTTTACCACCAATAAGGAGGTGCATTCATTACACTGCCATGCATATCAGTCGGTCATAGAATGGTTTGATTATATGATTAACATTCTGAAAAATGACAAATTCTTTTCATATATAGATTTGGGATATCCAATGAGGCTTATTATTTTGAAAAAATAAGAGATGAAACTAATGATTTATTATAACTACTTCTAGCTTTATATTAAGGTAAGATAGGAGAGTATTGAAGGAAATTAAACCATAAATATATTCATATTTTTAAGATGATATCTGTTCATAAGTCTCTTTCTTCATATTTAAGGATTAATTACATATAAAGTAGCTTTTACTTGGGGTTCCTTTTTCATTCATGAGATATATGAAGTCATCATGGTCTTTTCAGCTACCTTCAAAATTTCTTCTTCAATAAAAGAACTTTTAATACACATTAGGTGATAATTGAAGTATTATGAAATCTAAGACTCATCCCTACCCTACAGATGGGACGCTATCCCCTTGAAATAGATGGCAAAGACATAAATGAGATGCATTATTCTTTCAAGAAGTCAACGAATGGGCACACAGTTCATCATATTATAGAGATGGGGGAGAATCTGTCTCTTCAGTAATTATTCTCTTGTAGTTCAGAAAGATTCTTTAAGAAATTATATGTCATAATCTAGTCTAATCTATATTACTAGTGAAAACAAGTATATCTACCATAAATAAAAGGTAAATTTAAAAAAATAACTAGATTAGAGGGAATATTTAGAATTGTTACAAACATTAATAAATAATTTAGATGATATAATTATATCTGGTAATATTTATAAGTTATTTTTTTCTTTTTTTGTCGTCAATTCCTAACACTCGACCTTTGAATGTCTACTAATTTTTAGCGTTTGCGATTTGTTGGATACTTACAAATGTATCGAACAATAGTATTTAATAGCTAACAAACTTTGTTAGCTATTGAGTTATCAAATTATGTTCATAACTTCTAAATTTTTTTAAACTTTGTCCATTTGTCAAATAATCCTCTTAATTTTGATTACTTTTCACAATCGTCTCATAAATATATGCTTGTATTGTTGCTTTATGAAATAGTACATTATATATTTGACATTACTAACTATATATGCTTATATAGTTGTTTTCCGAAACATTATATTAGTTATATATCATTCAATTAACAAATAAAAGACTAGGTCTTTTGGTAGATTAAAAAGATGAGAATAGTTTCTTTATGAAATTGGTCCGTTTAAAATTATTGGATGCGTATGGTTAAACTATAATTGATTATACGACTGGCTGAATTCGTATTGATCCGATAATAATACCGAAAAAGTGTTAAAAGTTAGCCACATTAGGAATATGCTTCTGGAAAAAGCAAATATATAGTCGAAACTATGGAATTGAAAGGTTGACAACATATATGGCAACCTCTGGAAAATGGAAATTGGAAATTGGTGTTTAGTTTTGTAGTGTAAAATAAATGGAAAAATATAAATATGCGGGTGGTGTTGTCAAATGCCAATAAGAGCTGCAGTAGTCACAGTTTCAGAGCAGAATCAGGTCTCTCTCTCCATTAAATAAAATGAGCTATTCAGGTAACATTCTCAACAAGAAAATTAAATAGAATTTGGTTTGTTTTGTTGTTTTTGTTTTCATTTTTGGTTTCTGTTATGAAGAAAATTCAGGCAATAACTAGCTGTAACTACCCACCACAGCAATACATTAAAGAAGCAGATGAAATTTTATGATACCATATAGAGTAATTTAATATTGACAAGAAGTGAGAGGTCAGCTCAGAAGAAGTACTGATACAGAACAATAAAAGTTTCGTACAAAGCTTTAATGGATTTGTGTAAAAGGCAGATGGCATTGCCTTGTTGTTTCACATTGACATTTTACCAACCTTCATTTCAAGTACTCTGAATTTGCCTAGATGGGTATTGTTGTTTTTGCCTTCTCATGAAGGATTATTTATGATTCAACCAAATGTAATTCCTTCCTAATAAACCTGATAAATTTTTTAAATGCCCAAGTTATGCGTATAGAAACTATATTTCGAAAGATTTGATTATACATGTGTTCAATATTATTGTATGTATAGTGTTTATGTTAGATTTCTAGATGGGTACAATCTCTTTCAACAACATCTTCGAGTCCTTCATAATCAATCGATATGACCCCTTTGAGGACAACTTTAGGTACCGTAATAATAACCCACGTCTCCTGTCCAAAAATAGCATAGTTAGACCTAAAATTTCAGTTCTTTCCATGATAAGGTCGGTCCACCTTCCAAATTAATACATATTGTACCCTTTAGAGGGAACTTTCTAACCCAATTGTACAATATTGCTGTCCCATTATGTTTTGCGTTCAACGAATCTAATCTGTTTACTAATATTTATATTATCGAGGCTTAAATATTCAAGTTAGATTCACATCTACAAGTGTAATTTTTTAAGAACATGATAAGTTTAACAAAGTATCGAGTCATACTGACCCAACGGACTATATTTGAATCTCTTTCAAGAAATTTATTCAAAAGTTATTGTTTAATTCATTTGTAAAACTCGTCGAAACATTCAGTTTGATTTATATTGTAAGTGTATGTTTGACGAAAGTAACAAATGAGATAGGTGAAGGCAACGACGGAGCTTCTTTATGGCGAAGGGGGCCATGGAAAAAAAAAATTACTGTTTTTATTAAAAAAAATTAAAATATTGTATGTTGGGGCGGNAAAATTACTGTTTTTATTAAAAAAAATTAAAATATTGTATGTTGGCCCCCCCTCAAAATTTGAATTTTTCTTTTGGCCCCCCCAAAAATTTCTTCCAAGCTCCGTCACTGGGTGAAGGTGAGGCATAAGAGGTAGAGCTGATTTATTACATCAAACATTTGACAACTATAGGTGAGGCATAAGAGGTAGAGCTGATTTATTACATCAAACATTTGACAATAGTTGAGAGTCCTTAACATTTATGAACCAAACCTTTCCACCTTTTCAATCGAAAGATTTCTAACTTATGTGGTAAATTAATTAATTAATTAATAATATTGTCGAAGTTATTTTCCAGCTGTCGCTAGTTGTTCTATCAACTTCGTACTTTCTCTACACGAGGACAAGAGTAAATGATCTAATAATTTAAAAAGGGACAATTTTAAATAGTATCCTTGTGTTTTGGCTTAATTTCAAGTAGAAAGCAAGTTTACCATTTTCATCAACAAGACCCCTAAGGTTTGCTTTTTTTAATCAAC